>JANSVA010018988.1:0-15129 GCA_025504915.1 Erythroxylum reticulatum | reverse complement strand
CTTTTTATGCAATTATGATCCATTTGTGATGGCCACCCCTGGTTTACTCAACTTAGCACAATCCTAGGTGGCTACTATTTGCAGCTTGCCTAGGATGTTATAAGCCTTTTTATGCAATTATGATCCATTTGTGATGGCCACCCCTGGTTTACTCAACTTAGCACAATCCTAGGTGGCTACTAGCACCACTCATACTCCCTCTTTGCTTTTGGCCTGAGTGTCGACATAGGGTGCATGAAGACCCTGGGTTACTTCACTAGAGTAGAGCGCTGGAGCAAAATTTGCTGCTTTTTTTTAGCAAACTCAAATTTCTTCATTCACTGATTTTGAGCAACTAGGCGAGCTGAATCAGCAATTCCTATACATGTGACATAGATTTAAAGTAAGCAAACTTAGATATTTAACTCTATTAATTCCAAGCCTCAAATTGCAAGTTAAGAAGAATTAATAGGTTCAACAACTCATTTTATGAAAAACTAAGAATAAACCTGATTATATTAAATTTATTATATAACTTAGCATGTCCCATCATTTCAAGATAAGAAAACTATGTGAATTCAATCTCAGGGTTAATGTCCTATCATTAAAACTATTTAAGCTGCAATTACTCCGTCACACTTAAAACTCTCATTGACCTCAATGAGTATCATATCAAAACACAAATATAGGTCAGCAAAATATGAGGAGAAGAAGTGGAAGGATACTTCCCTGAGTGGTAGAGTAGGGAACATGGACTAGGACAGTGAAGTGGGTGGAGCAACATCAAAATGGTGGCAGAGAGCAAGAAGGGCAAACATCAATTTGGGCAACACGAGTGGTAAGGGTATCTAAAGCTTATTCCATGCGGTGTAGGAGCTCCTCAAATGTAGAAGTGGGTGGCAAAGGAGCAGCAAAAGTGGACATGGCAGAGGTACGCTATCCTCTGGAAGAGACTGAACTTGTAGGCACAGAAGACAAGCTACCGTCCTCGGCTTGAGATATGAGATCTATGTTTTTCAAATTTTTAAGGTCTAAAGGATGCATAGGACAAGCAAGATGTAATCTAACACCACTCAAATTATCCAAATTAAGCAGACACTTCTTCACAGCTATTTGGGTGATGTAAGAGCCTAAAATTAAAGGCCTATTGAAAGAAATCACATCAAAGAATTGAGTAGCAAACCAACAGCCTAAATCAACCTTCCTACTATGCACCATACACCACAGGAAAAATAATTCAGCCTTGGGCAAAATGGAAGAATTGTCTTTTCTGCCAGAAAAGGAAAAAGTAAGGAATCTATGCACATAATGCAAAGCAGGATCAACAATAAAATATGCCTATCGGCTAGGGTCATACTCAGTCGTAGGTTCCTGGTCAACTCTCTATAGGCTTCAACAGCCCAAAAGTCATCAGGATAATCACATAAAGGGGTAGAACGGGCATAATGAGAAAAGGCACCATCATCAACAAAACCTAAAACAATATTAAACTCAAAGATAGAAAAAGAAAAAGGTTTACCCATCAAGGTGAATTTAATCAAGTCAGGGGTAGAAATATTAAAAGTATTATGCTTGTCAAAAACGAAAGTATCATAAAATTCCTAAACTAATTCCACAAAAGTAGGGTATTTGATAGAAACATAACTCAACCAACCAATATTGCTAAATAAATGCAGCACATCATCCTGAATACCTAGAAGGCGAAGGGTATCATCATCAATAGATTTACATGTTACTATACGATGACGTAAGACAGAATCATACCTAGCATGGTAAGTGGGATCATCAAAGTGGAGAGTACCTGGAACTTCAGAAGGCTGAAGGGAACACGTCTTTTTGTTGAGGTGAGATTGAGGCTTGCGCTGAGAAGGGATTGCATCCTCACCGGAAGAAGAGTCCACTTGTTGTGGCGGTGGAGAGGGTGAAGGCGGAGCCTGGAGTTCACCTGTACATTTTTGACATTAAGTTTTCGGTGACGTTGGGTAGTCGTGGGATCGACGTTGCGAGCGACGCGACAGGTTGGCAGGATCTGTGTGGGCAGCAGCGACTCCGACGAGATCTGTTGTGGTCGGTTCATCATAAGTGGTGGCCATTGGGTGGCTGGATCTGATCTGGGTTACGTGATGGTGAGTCGTGATGTTGGTGGCGATGGCTAGAAAGGGAGAGGGAAAAAGAGAGAGAGAGAGAGATAAAGGAAGGGGGTGATGAATAGAGACAAAAAAAAGGGGTTATATATATTTTTTTTATGTCAAAAATAAAAAATAAAAAATAAAAAATTGAGACCACCACCATTAAACTTCAAAATTGACCTGCTCAGAAATCAGAGAACAAAACATTAGGGTAAACTTAGGGAAGAAGATGACAGGAAATTAAATAAAAAGAAAACAAAAGTATAAATAAAAATAAAATAAGAAGGATACGTAAGGCGTGGGCACGCCTTGAACTTGGATTGCCTCCCAGAAGTGCCTTTGTTTAACATCCTAGGTTAGACATCTTGCATTCCTAATTCCCTTAATGGACCTTAGCTAAGGTCAATTCCTCAACCCTTTGAGCTTGGAAGACCTCATAGAAAGGTTTTAGGTGATGTTTATTCACCTTAAAACTTTATGAATGTCCAGACTTTGAATTTCAACTACACTATAGGGAAAGATATTAGTAGTAGCAAAGGCACTAATCCATTTAGATCTCAATTTCCCAGCAAACAATTTGAAACAAGAATGATAAAGTAAGACTTTTTGCCCAATTAAAAAATTCTTCATGGAAATCATGGGATTATAGAAGGCTTTCGTTTTCTCCTTATAAATTCTAGAATTCTCATATGCATCATTTCTGATTTCATCCAACTCCTATAATTGTAATTTCCTATGTTCTCCAGCATCATCCAATTACATATTACATTGTTTGACAGCCCAATAAGCACAGTGTTCCAATTCAACTGAAAGATGACAAGGCTTGCCAAAGATAAGGCTGTATGGGGACATGCCTATAGGAGTCTTATATGTTGTACGATAAGCCCACAATGCATCATCCAAACCCAAGGTCCAATCCTTCCTATTCGAATTTATTATCTTTTCAAATATGGACTTAATTTCTCTATTAGATACTTAGGCTTATCCATTTGTCTGTGGATGGTAGGCCATGGAAGTACGATGACTCACACAATATTTGTGAAAGAGTGTGTCAATGGCACGGTTGCAAAAATGAGTTCCTCTATCACTAATGATTACTCTTGGCACACTGAACCTGGTAAAGATATTAGTCTTAACAAAATCTGCAATAGTTTTAGCATTGTCAGTTCGAGTAGCCTTGGCTTCCACCCATTTAGAAACGTAATCCACAACGAGAAGAATATATGTATTACCAAATGATGGTGGAAAAGGTCCCATAAAATCAATACTTCATATATCAAATATTTCACAAACGAGTATAGGAATGAGTGGTAATTGATCTCTATGTCCTAAACTACCAGTACGTTGATAATTAACACAAGACTTGCAAAACATGTATGCATCAATACAGTCCACATTCAAGCACTTTATGTGATGTCCTCTTAGGGCCAAAATGACCGCCACATGCATAAGAATGGCAGAACTTGAGAATAGACTAAATCTCTACCTAAAAAATACATCTTCTAATGACTTGGTCAGAATAATGCTTCTACAAATAAGGATCATCCCATACACAATACTTAGCTTCCTTTTTCTTTTATCTTTTGCAAACCTAGTGAGCTCATCAGGTAAAGTACTAGCAACTAAGAAATTCACAATATCAGCATGCCAGGGAGCTTTATTATACACGGAGAATAACTACTCATAAGGTAATTCATCTTGTAAAAGGTATGCTTTCTCAGTAATAGGTAGATGACTGAGATGGTCAGCAACCAAATTCTCAGACCATTTCTTGTCTCTGATCTCGAATTCAAATTATGTAGCAAAAGAATCCAGCATATTAGTTTCGGTTTTGCCTCCTTCTTTTTGAGTAGAAACTTCAATGCTGCATGATTAGAGTACACAATAACTTTAGTGCCTAATAAATAAGAATGTGATTTTTCTAAAGAAAAAACAATAGCTAGAAGTTTCTTTTTTTTGTTGTGGAATAGTTGCATTGAGCACTATCCAGTATTCTTGAGGCGTAGTATATGACATGTAGATTGTTCTCAATACGTTGTCCCAAAACTGCACCTACCATAAAATGACATCACATATAATCTCGAAAGGATAATGCCAGTCTGGCAGTTGAATTATCAGCACCAAGATTAACTTCTCCTTCAGAGTATCAAAAGCTATTTTGCATTATTCACTGAGCTTAAAAGGAACATCTTTTTGTAACAATTTACATAAGGGTTGAGTGATTTTCGAAAAGTCCTTGATGAAATGCTTGTAAAATCCTACATAACCAAGGCAAGAATGAATCTCCCGTACATTGACGAGGTAAGGAAGATATTTTATAATGTCTATTTTGGACTTATATACTTCAATTCCCTTAGCAGACACAATATGTCCTAAATTAATCCTTGATCTACCATAAAATGACATTTTTCATAATTTAACACCAGATCAGACTCCAAGCATCTTTTCAAAACCTTTGTAAGGTTAGCCAAGCATTCATCGAAGAAATCTCCATAAACTGTGAAATTGCCCATGCAAACTTATATGATATTCTCAACATAATCAGAAAAGATACTGACCATGCACCTTTGGAAAGTGGCGGGCCATTGCAGAGCCTAAATGGAATTTGTCTGTAAGCGAAGGTTCCGAATAAACAGGTGAATGTCATCTTCTCTTGGTCTTCGGGTGTAACTAGAATCTGGTAAAAACCTGAATATCCATCAATACAACAATAATGAGTTTTACCAGCTAAACGCTCAAGCATTTGATCAATGAATGGGAGAGGGAAATGATCTATCCATAATCTATACAAACTTGCACCCGTTTTGAACTAAGGTGGGTACTAACTCACCATCCTTATTCGTAATCACAGTGATACATATTTTCTTAGACACCACCTGAACCAGACTTACCCATTTGTTGTCTAAAATTGGATAAATCATACCAGCATCTAGTAGCTTCACTATTTCTTTTTTTACGACTTCCATCTTGGGGGGATTCAAACGCCTTTGAGCTTACCTACTAGGCTTATTGTTCTCCTCTAAAAGGATTCAATGCATGTATGTAGATGGACTTATACCCTTGATATCTGCAATTGTCCATCTTACAACCTTTTTATGCTCTGTTAGCACTCCAATTAACTTTTTTTTCTTCCTCCTTGTTAAGTTTATTTGAAATGATCACTAGGAGGGTGTCTCCTTCTTTTAAGAAAGCATACTTCAAATGCCTGGGTAGTAACTTTAAATCCAATTTTGGTGGCTATAGTACAGAAGGCAAGAGAGTGGTGTTAGATGTGGGAAATTCTTTGCAAAGAGTAGAACTCACCATTGGATTAGATGCCTCTAACTCGTACACCACTTCGTAAAGCTCATCATGTGAGGGCTCTTTATCAATCTTACCAATACTATCTACATTTAGACTCTTGTAAAGCACAATTAGTAACTTGTCTTCTATATCTAATTTAAATGTGGTTTGAGTTAATGGCTCGATAATATCAATGTTGAATACATAATTCACATCATTAGTATATTTCATGGCATCATAAACATTAAATGTAATCACTTCACCATCAAATTTCATGGTCAATGTTCCATCATGAACGTCAATCTTTATCCTAGCAGTACTAAGGAAGGGTTCCCTAGAAGAATATCAGAAGTTAGAGTACTTATCATCCTCCATATCTAAAACAAAGAAATCAGTAAGGAAAATCAGGCCATTAATCTGGACTAACACATCCTCTAACACACCCTTGGGATAAACTATTGATCTATCAGCTAGTTGAATTAATACCCCAGTTTCTTTCAATGGACATGTATTTAAAGAAGAATAAATTGACAATGGAATAAAATTGATTGAAGCACCTAGGTCACACATCGCCCTTTTTATTCCCACATTCCTAATAGTGCAAGATATAGCAAACATACCTTGATCTTTGCTATTAGGGGGTGGCTTCTTTTGAAGGATAGTAGACACATTTTCCCCCACACTTACCTTTTCATACTCGATTATTTTTTTCTTATTAGTGCATAGTTCCTTCAAAAAAATTTCATACCTGGGTATTTGTTTGATTGCATCGAGTAAAGGTGTCTTAATCTCCACTTTTCCAAATGTATCGAGAATTTCCTTCTCCTCCTTGTCTTTCTTGGATTTAGCTAATCTCTCTAGAAAAGAAGGTTTGGTTTCCAGGATTTTAGGTTCTGTCGATATAAAATTCATTGGATGCTCTGTCTATTTCTGAATTTCCACCTCTATTTCTACAATTGGTACTGAGCTACACCCACGTCCCTTTCCAACAACTGGTTCCAACTCTTTTCCACTTCTCAAGATAATTGCACTTTCATTTTCCTTTGGGTTCACTATTGTCTGAGAAGGTAATTTACCTTGAGACTTTAACTTGCTTAGGGACGTTGCCAATTGATCGACTTGATTCTCCAAATTTTGTATACTTACTCTTGTCTCTTGTTGGAATTGTTATGTGTTAGCTGCAAGTGATTTGACTATATCCTCAAGAGACATACCTGATTTTGGAGGATTTTATTGGGGTAGTCTCTGTTGAAATTGCTGAAAATTTGGCGGTCTAAACCCATAATTGAGATTTAGGTGATCTCTCCACCCAAGATTATAAGTATTTGAGTATGGATCTTATTTCTTTTATGGCGGGCCAGGAAAATTTCCAATGGCAGTTGCTTAATCAGGGGTATCCATTTGTAAAGTGGGACACATATCTGTAGGATGACCTGTATAGCCGCAAATCGCACATGCCTTCACTTGTTGTGTATTCCTTACAACTAGGTTTTGAACCAAAGAGGTTAGTTGATTTAGTTTATCTTCTAAGAAGATACATTTACCTCATTAACCCTTCTTGAGGGTTCTTAGCGGGACCCAAATTATAGAAATTAAATCTTGAGCTACTTGTGGTGTCTTGTTGACAATGGCTCCTCCACTTATAGTGTCCATCATTCTCCTCTCTATAGGTAATAACCCTTCATAAAAATACTGAATAAGGACTTGGTCTGTTATCCCATATTGGGGGCAGCTGGCATGTAATCTCTTGAATCGCTCCAAATACTCGTGAAGATTTTCTTAATCCCTTTTTTAATCCCACAAATATCTCTTCAAATCCCAGCGGCACGAGAGGTAGGGAAAATTTTATCTAGGAAAACATTCACCATATTTGTCCATGCAGTAATAGTCCCAGGGGGTAAGTAAAACAACCATTCCTTAGCTGCATCATCTAGGGAAAACGGAAAGGTGCTCAATTTAATTTGCTCCTCTGTCACTCTTTGTGGTTTCATGGTTGAGCAAACAATATGAAGTTCTTTGATATGTTTATGAGGATCCTCGATCTCCAATCCATAAAAAGTAGGCAACAGGTGGATCAAACTTGATTTTCATTTAAAAGGAGCCTCTAAATTTGGACAAGTAATGCGTAATGGTTGTTGATTAACAGGGGGGCTGCTAACTCTCTCGGAGTACGGTTTTCTTGAGCCATCTCATTTTTTGGATCTGATTTGTTGGAAAGATAAATTGGTTCAAGGGCTGTTTATTCAGTCACTGAAACCGTGGAAGAAGATGCTAGCTTTCGCAACCTTACTTCTTTCCTCAGCCTCTTTGTCGTCTTTTCTATTTCAAAATTGTACTGCAGTGCTCCTATACGATCAGACGTGGTCATCAAAGGACAAAAGCAATCAAACCAATCCCCGACAATGGCACCAAAATTTGATGGGTATCGAATCCACCAAAACTAAAATCTACTATTGGAAAATCAATTACATTGTAGCTAGGGTGAGTAGAGTCGTATCCATAGAGACTAGAGATTAATTGATCCTATTGAGAAATATGGAATCAAGAAAGATGAAATAAAAAGGGGTTTTGTAACTAGTGAGTAAAAATACTAAATTTAATAAATGTCAAGCAAATAAATTTAAATCGAAAAGAAATAAGATTAATAGCATCTAACAAGGTAATCTCATTCAAGTTTTGAGGTTGATCATTAAAACAAAGAATAAATCCAAATCTCACAATAAATTGGTTATGATTATTGAAAAGCTTCTAATAATCTGATCCTTCCTAAATTTTAGATTAGCTGGACACGCGCCTATGACTAACCCCTTATTAACAAACAATACCGACACGCGTTTAAGATTTAATTCATTAATAGCTTTAGGAATTAGAAAGACCCAATCCTAATCAACAAGATTAACATGCGCGATTTTTTAAATCAGATTATTCATTCTCATAATATAACTTAACAATTTGGTTATAATCAGATTATATTACCTGCCATTATCATCAAAATTAACTAGACAATTATAGATCTAGAAATCTTGATTAGCTAATTACAACCCTACCAATTGCACAACGAACTCTTATTGCAATAACCAATAAGATAATAATATCAATAAAAGAGAGAATGAATAAATACTGCAGAATTTTAAAGACAAAAGTTAAGTTTAGGTCTCACAACTTATATGAACTTGAATTTGATTAACCCTTGCTAGACTCAAGTAGGTTTAGTTGCTTATGGCTATATAAAACTTGCAAAATAAGAAATAAGAGACTCTCTAAAAATCTGAAAGTCGGCCTCCTCCAATCTCCTGCTAACCCCTTTTTATAGGGATAATTCTTGTTTTAAGAGAGTGAAAAATAGTCTAAGGATTAGCATCCTTAACTTCCCTCACGAATCCCAAAAAGTCTTCCCCTCCAGATTTGAAAAATCTTAAAATTAAAATCTCAATCGCCTCCCAACTCTGTACCAAATGTTCACTCACACATGACCTTAAGTCGCGGGCACGACTTACTGCCCAAAATTTGGAGTCAGTCCAAAAATTGAAGATAAGTAGTTACAACTCAAAACTTCTAGCAATAACATCCAAAATGTCTCCAATTGGGCTCAATTGTCATCACCTACCCAAAATACACAAAACTAAATAAATTCCACCCTTTCCATATGAATATTCACCTAAAACATCAATGAAATCATTAGTATAATTAGCAAATGTTCATACCATCACCAATGCAGGTTATTGATAAGTTAACAGTGGTATGAGATGCGCTCTTGTGGTTAAACTTTGAATTGTTGTCCAGAGGAGAGTAGGTGGAGACACCTTGCGACTTGGCCTTCTTCATTAGGGGCAAACTATTGCCTCTAAATTATTAGGTTATAATAGGTAGAGCACATAACATGTATGGAATAACGATTAAAGGAATGTAAGCATTTTGGCTCAAGTTCAATCTTAAGTGCCTTTATCTTTTTAATAAATTTAAAGATCTTACATGTAATCTATCACAATACTATCTACATATAAAGATAAACTGCAAATTAATAAGCATCATAAACTAAGAAAATAAAAGAAAATGGAAGTAGAACATTAGATTGGCTCATAATAAGTATTCTTTTAGAAGTCTTTAAGCTAGACTGCCTACTCAGGCCTTTCATCTTGGATCCATAAATAAAAGCTTATTTTTACTCTTCATTGGAATCTAATGCTCCTTAAATCTGTGATGCTCCGTGGGGATTGGGTTGCCCCATTCTCTTTCTTCTCCTTATAAAATATAGGAGTCCTCTTTATTTAACTTAACCACTGATAAATTCTCAAACTGTTTTTAATGGAAAGGAGTTTCATTAAACATTTAATATTCTTTAACATTAACAAAAGGACAAATCTATCTTCTTTTCCATCCATTTTAAAACCTACTTAGGTATGGAATTAATGTTACAATAGGTTGAGATGTCTGCTACTTTAGACTAGTGTAAGTTTGCTTTTTTAATCACTCCTCACCCACTTCCTTATTGTCATCAAGCTTTGTATGCCCTCTTCTTTAGTGTCTTTAGCATAAAGTGTTTTGTCACTCCGAGGTGGTATGGTTAGCACTTTATCTCTTAGGTTCACCTATATTTTATTATAAAGTTTACATTGATCTCTTTCACTATCCAAGTTAACTATTTAGTTAACTTGAATCTCCAAATTATAAATTGTTGCATAATTAAATTGTGTCATTTATTTAAGTAGGTTCATGTAACATTTAAATTTCCCCAATCTTTCTAATTTTTCTAATCTCACATTAAGAAAACACATAAACAATTGGACACTCTCATTCATTGTGATGATGGGCTCCTATAGGTCTGCATACTTTAGCTCTTTACTCCTTTCAAAAGGTGTTTACCTTATAGATAGCCATACAATTGGCATCTTCATAGTAATATTGGATAGGCTCTAGGTTTATGCATGCATAGAAAGGATGCCCATATATGCCACCATCATAACATGACCTCCTATAAACCATGTTACAATTTATCAATGTCTTCCTTTTATTCAGAAAATCAATAATTTCTACTTTCATATATGAAAATGCATGATTACGATGTCAATCCTGATAATACAAAATAGAGAAGAGCTAAACTATGCACAAAAAGAGGATGATAAAAAAAGTAAGATTAACAAAATATTAGTTAAATAATCTCTAAAAATGATGTCAAAAACTTGAAATAATATATCTACAATTATACATAATCCATTATAGTAAGTTATTAAAATTTGAGCAAGGTGGAGCTCATCCATCTCTTTCATTCTAGTAACTATTTCTCCCCTTGCCTTCCTTCCTTTTTTTTCCTCCCATTTTGAACTCTTGTTCTTTCTTATTGTTTTTATTCATGGAATTCTCCGTAAACCTCTACTTGCCCTTCCTAATCCTTGAAACTTCTCACTCCTCTTGTCCTCCTTAAGTCTCTTATTCAATTCTTCTTAACTTATCCCTATCTTACTCTTTTTTTAGTGTACATATCCTCCTCCTCATTACCCTCTTTCTTATTCCTTAATAGCTCTTAGCCTAAGATTTCATCTTTTACTCCCTAAGTGACTACTTTTTCATACCTTCCATTCCTCTTAACTTTTTTAATCTAATGTTGTTAGAGAAGACAATCCCTTTATTCCTGTGATTCCTACTTCCCTTTTATTCTGAAAGAGATTTAATTGTCTCCCCATCCCTCCTTTGAAGTTTTCAAAATTGGGGCATTTAAATGGTCCTACACCTTAGTGGATTCTTTTTGACAGGCTTTAACCATTTTTTTAAAAATCTATAAATGGGTAACCTATTATTGGAATTGATTTAGTTTAAAGCAAACACAAATCAATAGAGTTGATCTATTCTTTTTCGGATTCAAAAATTCTTCAAAGCTTTTAAAAATAATAGAATTGAGTTCTTTAAACATAACAATAGTCCTCTCTTCTTGTATAAGTGGCAACTTGGATTGAGCTAAATAAACTCAACCAAAGGATAGCTCCTCTTTAGGTGAATTTTCATAAAATACATATAGAGTATTAGATGAAAGAAGGCTAAGTTACCTTTTTAGCGCCCCTTTAAGTAACTATTAGAAAAAGGACCTTTTATAAACCATTAAATATGTAAGTTCAATAATAAAGACAACTCATCCCTATTGAAGTCTCTCTAAGCTACTAATGGAAAGTAAAGTATAGGTAACCAACTAATATATGGAATGTAACTATCTAATCATTCATTATGATATGATAAAATGATTTTATATAAGAACATTATGATAATTCCTTGGTTAAGATAAAAATCTCCATAAACTATTCTTCTATTTTATATAGATCAATAAACAACTGATAAGCACATCTAGTCAAAGTGAAGATCAATCCTAGGTGTAAGATGCTTAAAAAAGTTGGATTGATCATATATAGAAGTAGAGAATCTAAACTTGATAATCTACTAAATAAATCTAAACAGAAGCATGGATAAAACCTAATAAGAAGATTATATCAAATCCTCTTACAACCTAACCCCCTAATTATTATCATTACTAAGAATTTGAGGGAATTAAATTGTCCTTCTAAATAGTTAGTAGTTGAAGTTTTCCTAAAGAATCAAAAGCCCCTTAATTGTAAGTCTATTAGAGACCAAAATCAAGGCACACAAATTGAATGATTTCCAATATATTGATTATGGGAATTGGCCTATTCTGAATAACCTTAAGTAACACTGTTAAAATCTTAGTAGCCTATGATGAAGCCAAAATGATAGGAATAGCTCTATATTAATCAGACCTACAAATTCATCTCAAACTAGTTATCACTCATTAAATGAATCTTGTCCTAGTAACCCTCCTTGATGCTTCTAACAATATCTTTATTATAAAGAAATTATGGTTAGATATATTGAACAATAATGCCATATATCCTTTGGCTAGTAATTGGTGAATTTAATTCCATTATTTCTATCTATGAAACTAATCGTCCTTTAAGAAGACATAAGTTAAGGAACTTAAACATGAGTAATTGTTAAGGGTTTTCACTAATCAAAAGTTTGCTTTTGATTATTTCAATAGCTTGTTAGGAAGAAAAGTTCCTTTTTACTATAAGTCCCTCAAAAAACCCATCCCCAATCAATCACTTATGAACAATTTTCTACTCGCAAAATTGTTTTTAAATAAAATATGGATGTGACACCATTGTCTGTAGATCTAGATAATGCCCCTATATTTGACGGATTTAATTCTTTCTATTTTAGAAGCCTTGGTATTTGGTTAGTAATACAACATTTTCTACAATTCTAGAATTCTTCTTCAACAAAAAAAAAGAAGATTTGGGAGCTCAATACATCCTTCAACTTTTTGATTCTATAAAAACCCAAGTTGACTTTTTGAAAAAAATTTAGCCAATCTCTTACCATAACACCATCTACAAGATAATCTCCAACATATTATATTAGTCTACCAGATGGCACATAAGAGGATCATGAATTGTGTGTATTTACTTTTTTAATTTGAGAACTAAAGAATGAATTACCTATTTTAATAATAATAATGGAAAATTCATAGATGATAATCTCAAAGTAATCAAAATGATAGTTAAAAAGATTAAAGAAAGAGATACAAATTAATTCATAAAGGCTCAACCAAGCACTTAGCTTATATCCACTCTTTAAACTCCATTTGGTAATTTCTTATACAAATTTAATCTTTTTTAGGGACATTGATGCATTCATAAGATTTTCTTTAAAGACCTTTTTGAAATTTCTCCTAATTATAAATAAAGTTTATGAAATATGTCCTAAGTATAGATCGACATGCAATGATTGATCCCTTACTTAATTGAAATAACTAAGATAAGGTTAAAAGAAAGATTAAAATAAATTTTACACATGGAATGACTTCATTCTTACTTATTATTGGTTCACTTAATTTAAACTGTGATGAAACTCTCTTGCATTGTAATTGGTGCTTCAATTTGCTCATCTAATCCTTCAATCATATTGATCTTCCGTTGAAATTGATCTTTCACCTTTTGCATGAAGCTTTTACAAATTAAATTACCAATATCACTAAAGATAAAATATTAGTGGTAATAATTTCGTTATCATTAAAATTATAGGTTATATCCTTACTTATTCCACTATAATGGTTGATATGATGAAACAATAACCCAATTTTCAATCCAACTCAATGGGAATTCATCTAAGGAAGAATTATAGGAAATAATATTCTCCTAGCTTAAGAACTTATAAAAAACACCATTTAACTACTAGGGGTAAAAAACTATAAAATAAAATTAGATTTTCAAAAGAATTTTAATTTGATCAATGACTTGGGTTCCTATAGTCCTTATCAATTGGATAGTTCAATGCTTCATAACCACCTCCTTTAACATCATTATAAATAGAGAAGATATTCCTCTAATTAAATTTTCCAAACTTCTTCTACAGGGTAGTCCACTTTGACCTTTACTTATTTACAATTTCCACAAAAGTATTAACATGACTAATCTCTAAAAACATTGATATTAATAGATTATATAGTTATCACTATAAATATGGAGCCATGAAAGTGTTCAATTTTTATTTGTAAATGATTTCTTCCTTTTTAAAAATAAAAATATTCCTTCAATAATGTGTTTTGTGAATGCGTTACAGCTCTTTGAAAACATATCTAATCTTGAAATCAATAATAACAAAAGTTTTATTTTCATATTTGTTAAAATCTTAAAGATAAGGTCACAATTAACATATCTCGAGCATCAAATTGGAAACTTGCTCTATGAGGTATCTAGGGATACCAATAACTATGTTGAAACCAACAAATATTGACTACCTCTCTTTTATAGAACAAGCGGAACATACTTTAGATAATTAAAATTCAAATAACTTATCACTTATAAGATGTTAAAGTATGGGCAAGTTAATCTTTAAGAAAGATTCATGTAGGTTATTTTGACTCGAGTACATATCTTCTTCTCTGAATACCTTCCACCTACACACTCCTTTCCTCCTTCTTTTCTACATCTTCTTTGGAAAACTAAATCTACTGCTAAGGGCACTTTAGTGCCACCATAACATCTTCTATCTCTGTAACATCCCATCACCGATGGGAATGGTAGAATAGTAATTTGGAACAGGTTATGAGTGTTAGTATTATCTAGGTACATTCATGCATACTCATACTTGTAAATAGTGACTTTTGCACATGTAAATGACTGTACATTCATTCATGACATTTCCCGGTATTTTGATCACAAAGGTGCTTTCTACGAAAAGTGTGATTTTTGTGTTTGAAAAATTGATTAGAGAGGGTCTTTGAGGTTTGAACATTTTTAGTAAATTTTAGAAAATTTTCTGAACATTTTCGGGGTACTTTTTCGGACTAGGAAAAAGGCCAAGTGATAGAATGATTGATTTCCGGTGGTGGAAATGACTGTCCAATGGCACTGGAAATTTAGACAAATGATGGTACGATTTATTAATGTAATCCATTGAAATTTGACGAGAAATTGGAACAGAAATTGGAACCGAATTGGAAAGAAATTAAGTGAAGGCTTAGGATTGTGACATGTGGTAAGTGACACATGCCACTTGCCTAACATGCCACCATGTCATTAGTTTATATAAATATCATCCTTGTTTTCCTTAGTCATTCATGATGGTTCTTGTTGGAAGACAAAAACATCTTTTATTCTTCTTCTTCCTCCTTCTTCGTTGGTCTCCTTCTTCATGTATTTTGCTACTAATCTCCACCCACATAAAAGCTCTC
>JANSVA010018962.1:0-15130 GCA_025504915.1 Erythroxylum reticulatum | reverse complement strand
CCGAAAAACTT
The DNA here is from genome assembly GCA_025504915.1 of Erythroxylum reticulatum. Lineage (NCBI taxonomy): Eukaryota > Viridiplantae > Streptophyta > Magnoliopsida > Malpighiales > Erythroxylaceae > Erythroxylum > Erythroxylum reticulatum. Next base: position 15,119 of record JANSVA010018962.1, on the reverse strand, counting down.
GCCAATTATAGTCTTGCCCCCAAATCTTGCCTACTCTCGAGATCTTTGTCGATACTTCCCGTATCCTTCGCCTACTTCGCAAGTTCTTCGGGTTTTGCTCGCCACCTCACAAGACTTTGCCTTGTTCCTTGTCAACACGCCTTCCTCGTGCCAACTTACATGCTAAGTATTGGCCAAGGCTTGCCAACACTCGCACGATCCCGCAGACTGAACTTAGGGGTCTAACAGGCTTCAATCAACCTACTATGTGCTTTGTTAGTAGCATAAGAAAGTAATTATGGGATTTGTTTAATTGAAGAACAATTTGATATAATTTCTACGGCCAATGTTTATTTATTGTCTCTGTGCTATTAATCTTGTACATGGGTGGCCTTCAAGTATGTGCATCCTATGAATATGGGAATCTTCCTTAAATTTAAGTTACAGTCTTATTGTCTTCTTTATCCTTTTCATTACCTTCTTCATCTTTCATTTTGATTATGTGAATTGAATGTTTGCAAAGTTTAGATTCTTTGGTAAGAATCACATGTTTTACAACTTCACCTTACTTTGTCGCCATATGTATTGGGCTATGTGTTTTCCATATTGTATTCTTAAATCACTTATGTCTAATATTGGTTTGGTTTCATTTAGATTTGAGCATTGTGATGAGATTAGAAATGTCTTACTAGTTAAGCTAACAAGTGCATACCTTCATTTTTGGGTTATGTTTGCATGGTCTTTCCATTGTTATCTTAAAATGTGGTCAACTTTTTGACTCTCATGCCTATGATCTGTGAAAGTCAGCACATCTCACGAAGTAGAGCATAAAGTCAACTAAAAGGTTTTTCCTTTTTTTGGGTCTCATATATTAGGAGGTATCCAACTCCAAGATAGCTACCCGTCCAGAAAGACGCCGCTAGTTTGAAAAGGAGCTCACTTCATAGATGAATATTGTTCTTGATATTTTGACAGCTTGTGTAAAAATCAATGAGTTGAAAGAACATGTGGGAATTGTTTTCTCAGATGCTTATGTTGACATGCTTGTTTGGTATACTATAGTAACACCGGCCTTTGATCATTTCATTCCTCTTAGGTTCTAGAAGCATTTGCGTCTTGGCTTTGTTTACACCACAGGTATTTGACTTATATCATTTACAGTATTGATAAAAACACAGTGATTTTATCATAATGTACATATTACTTGAATTTTAAAATGCAAATATTGATTGGTCCACTCGATTGACCGGAAGTGGTTCCTGAGGCATTAATAAGATAGGGTGTAGCAAACAGGGGATGAGAAATACTATACTTGTCTAATGTCTCAACTAGGAAAACCTCCTCAATTGATGCTCCCATCCCCTGGAAGTATGCTATAAATTACCAAATTGCCTTTTTGCTAACAACTGGATGCATTTGGCCTGTAAGTATTATGCTTGTGACTTTATTGGTTTTTTAATTTCTTTAAGATACATGGATGCCTATCTTTTTGAAATTTGAATTTTTTGGTTTTCTTAGGGCTCGTTTGTTTTCATTTTTATTTTTGATTTTCAATTTTTGTTTTCAAATTTAGTAAAAAAACTTGTTTGTTTGAGTTTTCTGGTTTTTATTTTTGATTTTGGTTTCTTCCTGTTTTCAAGAATTATGAATATTATAAAAAGTGATTTTTGTTTTCTGGTTTTGTTTTTTTCATAATCTAATTTATTATTAACTAAATATATATTATTTACTTAGATAATATATTAATTATTAATAAGAACTATGAATAATTTAATTTGATATTATATATTTGATTAACTAAAATTAATTATTGATACGACTTATGAATAATTTAATTTTACTTAATAATTTAATTTAATTTTTAATTAAGTTAAATGAATTTAATTTAATAATTATTAATAAATATAGTTAAATTTAAGATATCTTCAAAATATATAAATTTTATATAAATTTTGATTTAATAATACAAATATATTAAATAAATATTAATTTTTAAATAAAAGTTACTTTTTAATTATTTATTTTAATAAAATAAAATAAAATAAAAATAATTTATCTTTAAGTTTTATTTAATATGTAATTATTATCAATGATAAAAATATAACTACATTGACATTAACAACCAAATGAACTTTTGTTTTTATTTGAAAGAAAAAAAATTGAAAATAAAAAATGAAAACTAAAAATCACAATAGAAAAATAGAAATGCAACCAATCAGCGCCTTATTTGTTCCAAAATTTCTGAGCAAATTCTTCAAATTTGTCTGTTCTCCCTGCTCTTTTGAAATGGTTGATGACTTGCTAAGCAATGGGTTGCATCCTTATGTGATAACTTATCCTTGTATTTATGTTGAGTTGCAATAGTTTCAGGATCCCTGGGTCAGTACTTGCTTCTCATCCATTGGTTCTTACTACTCTTTCAAGTTTGAACTCCGCCCTACTCTCAGAGGCAGCTTTAAATGGTATTGTTGTTGAAACTGAGGAAGCTCATATGTGTTTTGTTAGTCTAATGCTTAGGTTTTGTTTCGCTTCAATTACAAAATGTGATGTTAACTAGTCAGTTATGACATACTTTACTTTGTGTGCACAAGTAATTTGTAGAATGGTCTGATAGTCAGGACTTACGTAATCATAGAAAGTTTGTGTTATTGTTGAGTTATGAGAATAGTTTGATTAGTAGACTAAAGATTAGAGGAAATAGGTGCTAGAAAGGTTTATATCTGACAAATAAAGAGAGTTGTGTATTACATTCTATAAGTAGGAAGTTCATCTGAAAGTTAAAAGTTTTTCCTTGCTTTAATGTTGAGAGTATGATTAGTGCTATGCATCATTACCCAAGGGTCTGTGGATGGTGGAGCTGGAGATGAAAACTTAAAAAAATCTTGAACTTTAGGTCAGCTCCAATAAAAAACCAGAACGTTTGTTGAGAGCATAACCTTTGGAACTTTAGCAGGATGAGCTAACTTCAATGGATCCTTCGAAATCACTTAAGACTGAAGTTTGAAGGTGGATCAGAATCTCCAACAACAATCCTTGAGCTTCAAAACTCTAGCAGAAACACAACTTTAATACCCCAAGCTTGAAAATGCCTTAAGTTAGCACTCTTCAGCAGCAATTTCTGATTAAAATGTTCTGCTTTCAATGAATGAAGGCTTTGAAAACGACCAGCATTTGCATTTTATAGACTGAATGTATTTTCTGGAATTGACAATTTATGGTAGTAGTGTATGTAACTTAGTGTTTGAGAGATTTGAAGCCAGTATTTGTAAATACTGAATGTATGTAAACAATGAAGTTCCATAAATGGATTTTGCACTTTCAAATCTGCATTTTCCACTCAAGAAGCTTACTATTCAACTCTCTTTGTGTTCAACCATTCACAATAAATCCAAATCAATGGTAATTGCAAGCTGAAATTGTAAAAAAAGATGAAAGGAAGAAGATGAAAATTTTGTAAAAAACTGCTACTGTTTCATTGCTTTAAAAGTGATGGTTTTTGAGCTTTCAAATTAGCTCTTCACACCATCCTTGCTTGTTTTACATCAATGGTCAAAAATAAAAGATAAGAATAGCTAATGTGTAAGATCTTGACAAGTTACATATTCTCATTGGTTCAACTGAAATAAAAAGTAAAATTGTTGGTTCATATACCAACAGAAACTGACATTGTGATTTCTTAATAATATAAAGCTGCAAAAGTAAGACAAGGACAAATGATGCTTGAAAACAATGGGAACAAAAGGCTAATGCTCAACTTCATTTCTTCAATGCCAATTATTGCTTTGACTTTAAATTTCTCAGCTTTGTTGACTTGTTGGACTTCAATTACTTCATGTTTTTTTTTTCAGAAATTTGCTTCAGACCTTAATTACTCTGCTTCAGTTTTTTTTTGCTGCACTTGTTGCATATCTTCGGATTCTTTATTCTTCAGCCTTTCTTTGCATGTAGCTTCATCCTTCCTACTTATCTTGCATTGAACCTCATTCCTACTTTGATCATCAATCAATTGGACTCTGGTTTGTGAATTCAAACATTTCTGAATTGCCACCAAGATCATCATTTCTAACTTCCTCTTTACTGCTGAAAGCTTGCTCTTCATTTTGATCCTCTTCTTCACTCTTACCGAACTTGCAATCTCCTCCATAATGTTCAACATAGCTGGCTGTATGAAACAACATAAATCAACAGCTCCTCTTTTGTTTTGTGTAGCCAGCACTCCTACCATCTTCCTCAAAGACTCAAATCTCCATTTTGGTAATGCCTTAGTGAATAAATCAGCAAGTTGAAAGTTGGATCTGCAAAATGCCATTTTAATTTCCCTTTCTTCAATCAATTCTCTAACATAATGGTACTTCACCTTCATATGCTTGGTTCTTATATGATCAGATGGATTTTCAGCCATGGAAATGACAGCACTTGAATCACAATAAATGGTTACACGATTTTCCTTCAACTCATCCAAATCCTTCAAAATTTTCTTTAACCTTTGAGCTTGTTTGGCGGCTATATTCACAGCCACATATTTAGCATCAGCTGATGATTGTGCTACACTTCTTTGCTTCTTTGATTCTTTGCTTCTTTGAACACCAAGAAAAAACTCCTGAACCCAAGCTACAACAATAACCACTCCTACTCTTGCATTCATTACTTCCAGCATAACTTGCATCACTAAACACATACAACTCAACATTTTCCCTTCTTCCAAACCAGATTCCATAATCAATAGTGTGCTTAACATACCTTAGTATCCTTCTAGCATACAAAGCATGTTGTCTTGATGGATTTTGATTTAAACTAGCCAATATATTAATAGAGCACGCAATGTCGGGTCTTGAAGCAAACAAATACATTAAAGAACCAATCATACTTCTATAATAAGACATATAAAATTGCTCACCTAACTTTGTGGTCTCCAACTTCAGCTGATACTCCATGGGGGTTGACATGTCACTACTATCTTTTAAGTTGAATTTTTCAGTTAACTCTTCTGCATATTTCCTTTGATGAATGAAAATCCCCTCTTTCCTTTGATCAATCTCCAATCCTAGGAAGTAACTCATCTCCCCCAGGTCTGTCATTTCAAATTCATACCTCATTAACTCCTTGAAATCCTCCACAAGCTCCTCCTTAGTTCCAATTATGACAAATCATCTACATAAAGAGAGCATATTAGTTTTCCTTCCTTGTCTCCCTTCACATACAATGTAGCCTCACTTTTGCTCCTTATAAATCCATTTTGTAACAAGTAGCTATTGATTCTTGAATATCAAGCTCTTGGAGCTTGTTTCAAACCATAAATAGCCTTCACTAGCTTGTAAACTTTTTGCTCTTGTCCTTCTTTCATATACCCTTCGGGTTGCTTCAAATATATATCTTCATCCAACATTCCATTGAGAAAAGCATCTTTTTCACATCCATTTGATGCACTTTCCATCAATTATTTTCTCCCAATGCCAACAACAATCTCACAGTGTCAAGCCTAGCTACTGGTGCATAAGTCTCGGTGTAATCCACTCCATATTCTTGTTTGTATCCTCTCACAACCAATCTAGCTTTGTGTTTGTTGATTGATCCATCCGAGTTGAGCTTGGTTTTGTAAATCCACTTCGAATCTACTACTTTAGTTTCAAGTGAAGGTAAATCCACCAACAGCCAAGTGCCATTTTCTTCTATTGCTTTGCTTTCTTCATCCATTGGTCCTTTCCAAACTCCTTGCTTAATTGCTTGATTGAAGGTCTTCGGTTCAGCTCCAATAGGCATAGCACATTCAAGCATCATATATGCATCATTTGGTTCTTCATCTGCCACATTATACCTGAAATAAAAAATGGGGTTAGTTTCATTATAAATCGAGGCTAGATCTCTTGTTTTGTGGGCATTATTTGAGCTTGTATCCTCCTCCTGAATTTCTGAAATTGAGTCATCACTTCCTGAACTAGGTGATGTCTCTTCTTGGTTCCCTTCCTCTTCAGAATTGTTGCAATTTTCAGCAACTGTCACTTCATCATCTCTTTGATTCCTTTGCTCTTCAAGATTGTCATAATTTCCAGCTGCTATCCCTTCATCATGTGGTTCTTATCCTACAACTTCTTGAACAATTGGCTCATTCATTGGTATTTCAATTTTAACTCCTCATGACTTCTTCACCGAATGTTCATCCCATTTCCATTTTTCATTTTCATCAAATTTTACATCTCTAGACACAAACATCTTCTTGGTTTCTGGATTGTATATTCCATACCCTTTGGATTCCAAGCTATATCCCAACATTACCCCTTTCATTGCTTTCTCATCCAACTTTGTCCTCTTTGATTCAGGAATGTGCATTTAAGCAACACATCCGAATACTCTCAGCTGATTTACCTTTGGCTTAACTCCAAACCAAGCTTCAAATGGAGTCATTTCCTTCAAGGCTCTTGTCTTTAATCGGTTCTGTGCATAAACAGCAATGAAACATGCTTCAGGCCAAAAATTCTTTGGAACCTTCATGCCAAACATCATAGCCTTAGCCATCTCCACAATTGATCTATTCTTCCTCTCTGAAATTCTATTTTGCTGAGGTGAATATGTAACTGAAAACTGATGGAAAATCCTTCTTTTTCAAAGTAATTCTTCATCTCATTCGAAATGTATTCCCCTCCTCTATCACTTCTCAAACATCTCAATTTCTTTCCACATTGGCTTTCAGCCTCAGCCCTCCATACTTTGAAGATGCCAAACACTTGATCTTTGCTCTTCATGAAGTAAATCCATGAGTATCTTGACACATCATCGATGAACTCCATATAATACCTACTTTCTCCGACAGATGTTGTCTCCATTGGTCCACAAACATCATTATGTACCAATTGTAATTTTTCTGTGGCTCTCCAATCACTTGTTGGGTATGATAACACATGGCTTTTGCCCTTTGCACAAGCTTCACATACGAATTTCATCTTGCTACTCAATGGTGGTATGCCATGAACCAACCCTTTCTTCTGCATTTCAACAACATAATCCAAGTTTGCATGTCCATATCTTTAATGCCATAATTGAGTCATTTATGTCAATGAAAGAGTAGCAAAAGCTCCATCCACTTCTTTCATTTTAATCTTGAAAACTCTGTTAACCATTGGGACTTTGTGCACTAATTCACCTTGCTCATACTTACACATTTCATCTTCAAAGTACACCTTATACTTCCTTTCTAATAGCTGACCAAAACTAATCAAATTTTGGTCAAGTTCAGGAATGTAATACACATCATCAATGATTGCATTTCCAGCTTTTGTTCCTAGTTCCACAACCCCCTTCTAAAATACCGGTATAATCTCACAATTTCCAATCTTCACTACCGTGTTTATGTTTGTGTCTTTCTTCACAAATACCCCTCTTCTTCTTGTCATATGATTTGAACATCCACTGTCCATTATCCATTCACCTTCCTTCTCCTCTTTTGCTTCAGCTATGCATGTCTCTGCATCATATTTTTCACTTCGGGTTGTAAGGCATGTTTCCACTACAAAAGCACTCTCCTCTATCACTGGTTTTTCTGTTAATTTGTAGGTCTGAGATGAGCTTGGCTGATTGTTTGAAGGGTTAGTTTGGAGGTTTGGACTAATTTCTGAAGGTTGTTAAGGTGATGGATTGTGCACAAGAAAGGCATTTTGTGGCTGATGACGTAAGGTTTGTGATTGGACTGAATGGTATGACATTTGGTGAATATAGGTTGATTGAGATGCATATGGTTGAGTTGCTTGTGATTGACGTGTATAGGCTTGAGTTATCAAAGGCTGTGAGATGAATTGTGGTGGATAAGTTGTATTTTCTGAATTTGTAACATAATGAGCTTGACAAGTTTGTGGTTTAGGAGCATTTTTGTAGGGTTGCGGAGGAATGGATTGGCTTGATGAGGTAGCTTGCTTTTGCAAAGAATGAATTGGTGGTGGTTTACCAAAGAGGAAACTTTGAGAATTTTGTTGCTCATTCAACCATTTCTCATAATACACTCTCTTTGAATGTCCTCTTTTCCTACAATGTATGCAATCCACATTTTCATTCCAAAAACATTCATCAGCAGCATGATTTGTCTTCTCACAGAATTTGCAACTTGGAAACATTCCCCACCTTGAACTCCTAGATCCATTTTGCAATCGGTTTGAGTTGTTCCCTGCATATTGGTTGGTAGGTTGGTAGTTTTAGGGATGGTTCATGTAAGACACTTGATGAGGGAATGGTGTTTGAGGATATATTGAATGTAGCTGATCTTGAATGTGGTTTTGGTGATAATTCTGGTTTTGTGGACATGAGGACTGATACAGATTTCAAATGTTTGGAGGACGATTCTGCAAATGTGAAGGTATTTGAGATTGGACAGCATTTGTATCAAGATAGTTTTGGGTTAGATTTGAGGTTTGGGTGAGAATAGGTGGATTTTCAGGCACTTTGAATCTTTCAGCCTTCAAAGCATATTCTTCCCCTTCCCTTCAAACTCCATGTCTCTCTTCATGCATCTCCAACACATTGAATGCCTGCTCCAATGTCATAGAACTTGGATCATTGGTGAATTGTCATTGTACAGGTGCAATAGTTGCTTCAAATCTCAAAGGTAATTTGCTCAAGAACTTGTTTACTAATCCATCAGTGTTAGTGTTTTCTCCAAATTCTTTCAGCTGTTGAACCAAGTTCATAAACCTTATTTTTGCAGCTCCCACACTTTCTTCATCTTTCATCGAGAAGTTCTCAAAACTTCTCGTCATAGCTTGCTTCTTCAACCTTAATGACTGAGCCGAGCCCACATATTTAAGCTTCAAAGTTTCCCACAACTCTTTAGCATTTTTCCAACTTGCATGTCTCAACAAAATAGCTTCACTTACTACCGATCTCAAGAAAACAAGAACTTTAAACTCTTTGTCCCTTTAGTGTTTTCTCCAAATTCTTTCAGCTGTTGAACCAAGTTCATAAACCTTATTTTTGCAGCTCCCACACTTTCTTCATCTTTCATCGAGAAGTTCTCAAAACTTCTCGTCATAGCTTGCTTCTTCAACCTTAATGACTGAGCCGAGCCCACATATTTAAGCTTCAAAGTTTCCCACAACTCTTTAGCATTTTTCCAACTTGCATGTCTCAACAAAATAGCTTCACTTACTACCGATCTCAAGAAAACAAGAACTTTAAACTCTTTGTCCCTCTCTTGTCTGATTCTTGTTTGTTGCTACTCTGTTAAGTCTGCTATATCCTCAACTTCAATCACTCCTTCACTAACAACATTCCACAACTCACACGTTCGAAGACAATCCTCAACTCTAAGTGCTCAAGCTTTATAGTTTTCTCCAGTTAAAACAGATATATTAGCTTGCATACTTTGCATATTCATCATGGGAAAGTTGGTACCTGACATGGTTTCGGTTCAAACCAGGCTAGTAAACCGCACATCTCTGATACCACTGTGGATGGTAGAGCTGGAGATGGGAAGAACTTCAGCAAGATTTGAACTTCAGGTCAGCTCCAATTTCCAAGCTCCAACCTCTGAAGAAGAAAACAGAACCTGAAGTGGAGAGCTGGATCTTTAGGACTTCAGCAGGATGAGCTAACTTCAATGGATCCTTCAAAGTACTTAAAACTGAAGCTAGAAGGTAGATCAGAAACTCCAGCAACAATTCCTAACTTTAGCAAAATGATTTGAACTACAAGAGCTCCAACAAAACCAGAACTTCAATGTCTCGAATCTGCACTTCTTCAGCATCAACTTCTGATAAACAATGTTTACTCTCAATGTATAAAGGCTTTGAAGATGAAAATCATATGCATTCTGTAGACTGATTGCACTTTCTGAAAATAGAAATTTATGGTAGCAATGTATGTATTTCAGTGTATGTGATATTTGAAAAATCAGTGGTTGTAAAATTAGTAACCACAAAACTTCAAGAATGGAGATTTTTGCACTTTCAAATCTGATTCATTTCTCTGTAGAAGTTTTTCTTCATGCCACACAGCATACACACATACATATCAACGTAAACCAACAATAAAAGCAAGAGAAAATTTGTAAAACAGATGAAGAGAAGAAGATGATATTTTCACAAAAATTGCAGTTACTGTTCCATTGATCCGAATATGATGGTTTTTGGCTTTTTCAATTTTTTGCTCTTCAAACCATCCTTGCTTGATTACATCAATGGTCCAAAATGAAAGTTAAAAAACAGCTAATGAGTAGGATCTTGACAAGTTTCATCCTCTCATTGGTCAGTGAGCACAAAAGCAACGCTGTTGTTTAATACGTTAACAAAAAACTGACAAGAGTATCACCTAATGATCTTAAAGATGCAAAAGAAAAAGGACAACAGAAACTTGCTACTTTTGAAACAACAAAAACTGATGCTCGACTCTACTAGCTTAATTTCTATTAATGACAACTGTTGACTTGTAAAGTTTCTCTTTAGGATTCTTCAGGAATTTGCTTCAGGGATTGAAAATTTGCTTTAGAACTCAATACTTTGCTTCGGATTTTCCAGGTGATGCAACTACACTTCCTACATATTTTCAAATTCTTCATTCTTCAATCTTCCATCGCACATAGCTTCATTTTCCAAGTTTACCTTACATTGATCTTCATTCCTACTCTGATTATCAATAAATTGAATTATGGTTTTTGAATTCAAATATTTCTGAATTGCTACTATGATCATCATCTCTATCTTCCTCTTTAATGCTGAAAACTTGCTCTTCATTCTGATCCTCTTCTTTAGTCTCACTGAGCTTGCAATCTCCTCCACAATCTTCAGCATAGCTGGCTGCATGAAACAACATAAATCAACATTCTGGTGTTCTTTCTTACATTCCAATCTCTCTTGGAACGAGAAGAGTTGGCAATTCCAACGTTCGATCATGCAGAAGACGTCATTGTTTACGTGAGCCCTTCAGGCGATTTCCAATTGGATCCAATTGCTATCTACCTCATTCACTTTCCGAATGCAAGGTGTCTTTTTCTCAGATCACATCATGGAACGATACTTGAATGATAATGTAAGCAATTTTATGGCGAACTTGAAATTATTCATATGATTAGCCCTTATGTCGACTGCCTTATGCACTTATTTATCTTATTTCAGCGAGGTGTTGGAAGAGTTGACTGGAAGGACCATCGAGTAGTTCACGTCATTCAACAACTGAAAGTGATTAAGATACATATTTTCAACAGGAGAAGAATAGAAGAGATCATTAAATATTTCCTTTGGCGCTAAAAAGCACTGAAAAAGTTTGACAATCACTAAGACTTACACAATTATGCAAATTAGACTTAAAAGTCCAATTAAATATCTCCACTATAAGAACTCACTGTGTCAAAATAATTTGTTGGCACTCTTTCAAAAATGATTTCCTCAAAGACTTCTTATTCATTGGCACATATCTAGTGTACCATTTTTTTCTATATTAGGCTTGCTTTTACTTTTATTTGCACGTTCTTTTGCAAGGCTAGTTGCATCTGACATAACATAATCATTAGGGTAGACTTCTTTTATCAAGTCTTCACCTCTCTTTTTTTTTCACTCTTCACAACTATGAAATTTATTTGATCCCTACCTGCTTTTTTTTGGGGACATTTTAGAGCAAAGTGCAAATCTTGACATATAAAACAAATAGTACCTTATTTTGTTTGTTTCTTTGACTTACATTAAGAAATTTCATATACTTTTTCCTTGCCTTTCTCCAAACAATTTTACATTCCACTATTTTTATTGCCCTTGTGCTAATTTGAATGAACGGTGACATTTGGAGATCTATCACGACATTTGCAAGAACTATAACAATAGGAAAGTCCTTCATGTTTTGCCTTCAAAGTTCCATTTGTGGTTAACCTTGCAAGTCACTTGTGAAGTTAAATAACTCATTTTCTTTAAACATGTTTTGCACACTTTATATTAACGATATGAATTGTCTCCCATACTCAAACAATCATACATTTAATTTAAACCTCTTTAAATCTTCCTTTATGAACCATAAAATATTGGTAGGGAGGAACCAATCCATTAACTTCTTTATTTTCTCTACAATATCGATAGAAGGTTTACTCACATTGATATTTTGTATTATTTACATAAATTACACTATGAACTAAAGTCATTATGCCACAAAAAAGGGGGCCAAATTCAGACAATGTTCTTTCCATCCTTGACTACTTTTTGGAAGAACATTTTGGCATATAAGCCTTATATTAAACACTTTTCAAATTTTAAAAATTTTGTTTTAGAGAGTTGAACATAGACTTTAATATTAATTTAATTTAAATTTGTTATCTAATGTTTGAATTTAATTTATTAGTTATTAGTTACTTATAATACTTTTCAACTTAAGGTTTAGTGAATTTTTTAAAGAAATTAACTCTTTAGTTTTACCTATATTCTTCTTTATTAGCACAATCAATGGTTAATGCTTAAGTCACATTGGTCAATAGAGGACTTAACTCATCTCATGTAAATTATCTATTGTCATTAAGGTTGTTAAAAAAATCAAATTTCTCAAAGAAACTAAAAGAAAAAAATTTCTCATGTTATAGTCAAAATAATCACTTTTCAAAAGGAAAAATAACCACATAACCAAATAACTATAAACTTCAATTCATTAGCTCCAAGACTAATCCAGAGGATAGATCAATCTCTTGAATTACTACTCCAACTCTAATTCATCCAATCGTTGAATGATCTTCACTGGACTGTCTTTCTTCAAGGCAACTGTAATAGCTCGTTGAAATAAGGTAAAGCAGACAAAGTTTTAAAATGGTATGCATCTAACAAATTGAAATTAGTGAAGATCATTAGGATTAATGAGAGGCATAATTTTTAAGTATCCCATGAAATGTTACCATCAAGGTTTACATTTCGAAACACAAAATATGATCTAAGACTCAAACGATTTCAGATTCCACAATTAATGAGAAAGGCAACAATTACCGAGAATTGGGACACTACGGTAAAAAGTACTTTGGCAATAATTGACGATTTGAAAATATGTTATTTAAAATTAACATAATACAACTGTTTAAAATTTATTGTTTTTAATAATATTAAAAAGTGATAAAATCAAAAAATAGTTGCCTTAAAATTTTATATATGTAACATCTAAAACATTTGCTACTTTAAGTAACTAATAAAGCATATTTTATAAACAACAATTGCAAGTTGGTAATGGATCAGGTTGATTAAGTAACAAATAAAACTCAAGCCTAAGCTTGAGTTCGATTAGACTTGGGTAGCTCAAAACTTGATCAAGCTTAATTAAAATTTTTAAAATTTTAAAATAAAAATGATCTCTTTTCTTACTTCCTCTTTGAATAGAAAAACTTAACATTATGGTTTTTGGTATCTTACCATAGTCGATTTGTGTAGAAAATCTTCTTAAAAATTATGGGATTCTAATCTTCTTGGTTTTTTGCATAGTTACTTGGCCTAATCCAGAATAAAACAACTTTAATGTAAAAGGTTGATTTCACATGATATTTTTAGCACTTGTGAGACAATTCTTCGTAGTCTTAACACACTGTTTGATTGCATTTTTTAAGCATATTCTTCTCTAATACCTTGTAAGATTTGCATCTAATTTCTACGTTTAGGTCCCACAGTAGTTCTTGCTATAGATTCTTGGAGAGGATCGTGTCACCAACTTTGTGATACAAGAAATAGATAGCTCAACTCTGGCAGATTATATGAAAAAGGCAATTTAGTTATCTGCTAACCCTTTTTATCTTCCTTTTTTTTGAACGGAGCAGTGAAATTCATATTCTTTCTTCAAAACAAGAAAATGTTAACTGTAGGCTGATACTCTAATAACTAAAGGGTCTTACTAGAAGGGTGTTAACTATTTTAAATGCTTACAACGTATTAAATTTATAGCAATAATATCACAAAAATAATAGTGTCAATTATAAGATGAGAGTTATATAATTATGAATAGCATACGTTTTCATTTATTATACCTTATAAATAAAGGGTTGAGATTATCTTTACATTCTAATTTGAAGAAAATAATAAAAATAAAATATCCTCTCAGATTTTGGTGGATCATAAAAATTTTATTTTTATTTTGGAATTTTAATTATTAATGCGCAATAATTAATAGAAAATTAACATTAACCAATAATATTATTTGGTAAAAAATGCTATGTTAAAATATGATTTTTAAATAAAATATTTATTTTTAATTTAGTGTCTCTTCTATTTATGAATTGTGTTTGTTATCTTTTGACTTCTCTCTAGGTTTTCTCTCTCTTTAAAAGCTTGTTCTTAAATAATATATTTTCAATCATACAGAAAGATAAGTATGCTTTACATTTGTTTCTTTATGAGTATTTTGCGTATCAGAAAGTTTTGAACTATAAATCATGTTTGAGATTTAAGTTATACGAGAAAGATTGGTTAGTTTAAATTTCTAAAAAACAGGTTTGGAGAATTGTCACTCAAAAAGATAAGAAAGGTTTGTGTCGACTCCGTTAATATATTTGAAATCTAAGCTCCAATCAATCTTTTTTATCTTTAACCTCTTATAGATATATATTTTATAAACCACTTACTGGAAATTCATGATATAATGTCCTTTACCTTGAATTTATGTTATCTTTCTCTATTCATGTGTCTAATAATGCCATTTACCTTGAATTTATATTATCTTTATATGCCTTCTTATACCAAGGGTAGCCCAAATGAAACAACACCATGTACTTGAACTTTTATCATCTCTTTATGCCCGCTTACCAAGAATAGTCCAAATGATATTATTATTTTAATAGCTTTATAATTATTATGATTAATAATTATTATAAATAATTTAATTATTTTTATATATTATAAATTATTTATTAGTATAAATAAGTAACTTAATGATATTAATCATTATCACCATAAATAATTAATGATCAGATTATAAATACCATGCACTTACGTTGAATTATAAATCCTTGAATGATACACAAAGCCAAGAACAATTAACTTCAAGCACACCTCCCCAAACTTTTACGGCAAATTTCTTCCACTCCGCTATCTTCTTCACTTCTTGAAGTTTGCTTCTTGATTCTTTAAGCTTCAAATATATTCTTGCTATTATTTTTCTTGATTTCGGTGCATAATAGTTTCAAGGCTTTCAATATGGAGCACTCCAACTTTGCT
>JANSVA010018942.1:0-15131 GCA_025504915.1 Erythroxylum reticulatum | reverse complement strand
ATCAACAATCAACCACTCACTTTTCGATCTTTACCCATTAACCCCTTCCTAAATCCATCAACGAAGTGCCCCCCACCTAATTAGTTATATTTTAATTAATTAATTAATTAATTAATTACAATATAATTAATTAAGACATATTTTATTCATCAATTAAAATATTGTAATTAATTAATTAATTAAATTGTAATATTTTAATTAATGAATGAATTATGTTTTAATTAATTATATTGTAATTAATTAATTATTATTTAAAATATTTAAAAAAGAGTCACTACTAAGAAATAAGTTTCATTCCTCTATTAAATGAAAGGTATAAAAAATTTCTCAAAAATGAGATATCAAACTATTGTCCCTATAATGATAATCAACAATCATCCACTAACTTTTCATTCTTTACCCATTAACTCCTTCCTAAATCCATCAACCCCCCTAACCTGGTCATATTTCAATATTTTGTCTTTGGTTGCTATAAGAAGTCCTTGTATGACAATTTAACAAACATCTAGGCTTAGAAAAAAATTTGCACAACTTGGTAGGAAATTGACAATGCTACGAAGTAATTAGGAAATTGACAATGCTACGAAGTAATTTTGAATAATTACTTGATAGTTACCAAACATTGTCCAAATTATCTCTCAAATAGACTTTTTTTTTTAAAGAACTAATAACTACTTTGATTCAAACATCTAAGTGTGGAATTGTGTGATAGCCAGGACGTAATTACGAATTACCCAAGTTAAGACAACCCCCCAATTACTTATAGCTATCTTTATTATACATAATGTTGGGCAATAATCAAGTTGTTGCTACTTGTAATCATTTTCGGGAATTAATAAAAATCTATTATTATCTCATATTTTGTGTTATTTTATAAATCATTTCAAAACATACTGCATGGAAAGTATTTGACAAAAGTTTATTAGGCAATATGAAAACTATAAATTGCATAGCCAAAATATTTACTTTATATTTTTCTCGAATAATATGGCAACGTTTACGTTATGTTTTTCTTGAGCAATAAGAGAATCATAAATTGAAACATATATGTTATGTTTTTTTTTAGTAATATGAAAATTATAAATTGAAACAGAAAACTTCAATGATGTCAATTTATTTGAATTTATTGTGCACACTAATCGTTATTTTATTATGAATTCTAAACAATGTCAAATAAAATTGACAATTGTTTCTCATTTTCGATATAGCAAATTTAATATCTATCATGGGTCATTTTCTATCCCAAACATATCCCAAGGCACCTATTTGTATCTAAATTCGACAGAGCAATGATCCTAATATCAGCAGCTAATTGTACTCAAGAAATTTGGAATGAAAGAAACCAAAGAAGGTTTGAGCAGAAGGCAAATCCCCAATCTTCTACTATAGATCTTATCATTATAAGCATAAGAGTGCAACTGATTTCAAATCAGTTGAACTCCAGTTGTAGTAGAAGAATAGCTCTCATATGGAAAATCTAGTCCCGATTCTAAGATTCCAGGCAGTATAGTTTCTCAATCATCTCAGGCAACATCAATGGAGAAGGTTTAGGGACTAACCTTTCGGAAGCCAAGCAGCCCTCTTCTCAGTTTTCATCTCAGCTAGATGTACAACTACAAGCAGAAGACTAAAGTAGAAGAAATGTGTAAACAGGAAAGTACTTCTTACCTAGGCAAGATCTTCTTTAGCACCTCTCAACCATCCGACCATCCATCAAACATGTCTGAAAAATTAGAACACAACGCAAGATTTGAGTTGTAAAATCAGCATCGAGGAACTACACACAAGAGGACTTACTATAGGTAAAACTCTAAGTGTGCGGAAGAAGAAGGAGATGGCGAGAGAGCCAGCAACACCGTCCCATCACCCGTCCCCATTTTAACCGAGAAGCTTCTGGGAGAGTCACGAAAGTAATGTTTCATTATACTCTAATTGGAACTCATATCCGTTACCTAATGCATAGTCGTTTTGATCATTATTCTTACTCCTTATGTATTGCCGTTTGTTTGAGCTTTAAGTGGGCTTTCAATTAGACGGTAGTGATAAATTATGAAGGGTTTTTTTAACCAAGGGTTTGGCAGACCATGTATTTTTCAATATTTTTTAATACAAATTTACTTTTTTTAAAAAAAGGGCACATTTTAATAGAAGTTCTATGAACAAAACTAACGCTAACGTTCATGTAGATGAAACAAAAATCAAATATTGATATCAACATCTTCTTTCCATGTCATAGAACAAACTCTTATATTTAAAGATAAACTTACCAGACAAGAATGGTAAACTAGAATATTTTTTCAGTTTTCAAAATGACGACTCTGCAAGATTAATGACACGAGCAAGAGCAGTAGTTTTGTTCTCGCACTCTCTGTGTTCATCAGCGGATCACTGTCAGCAACAATTCTAGTCCTAACTTGGAGTTGAGCAACCCACTCCTGACATTTGTTCACTTCCTTGTATGAGAACATTGTATCATAATGGAAGTTTGCAGTAAAGACAATTGTCCCCAAAGCAAGGGTAATGTCCATATCACCAGAAAATGATATTCCACCAAACCCATATGTGGCCCACGTCATGTCACTTCTAGCTGATCAATCAGCTCCATAGCTCTCACCTGCATTGCAGGAGAGCTAACAGTGAGATAGAGAAAGAAACTTCGACCATTGCAGGGCATAGAATCAATTGTCTTGAACAACTAAAATCTGATAGACACATGAACATCTACAAAGTCAAGGTTCATAAATGTCTTGATCAGAAGAATAATAAATGCATGACTGAAAGTAGAATTTAAAAGGTGGCAAAAAGATATTGTTAGAACGTCCCGATTTGGATCGAGTAATTGGACGGTGAACAGAAAAATCAAATAAATTTAAAATTCCCTTTCTCTTATTTAAATTATTGGAATGACGTATTTTTAATAATCAATTCAGCTAGTCATAGGGACACCGGAACCTTGGACCTCGTTGAAGAGAAATCTAATCGTTTTGATAAATTATGACTTGATTTCTTTATTTCTCTTCTGTCCTTTTAAATAAGGACCAGTCCTATTACAATATAGAAGTCTTATGTCTATAGACTTCGTACCAAAATAGAAGTCATATTACAATATAGAAGTCTTATATCTATAGACTTTGTACTGAAATAGAAGTCCTATTTTGGAAGACTTCTTAACAAGGAAATAACGAAATTCCTAAAGAATAAAAATAACCAAAGACTAAATGCAATTATCCTAACAACTAAAGCAGTCCTATTAATAATAAAATAAAAACACTAGCTACACATCAAGTCCTCCAACTCCACGAGATTTGCACATGTAAGTCTTTCCTACAAATGCTTCCATTACATTACCCCCTCCCGCTGAAAGAGCTTGTCCTCAAGCATGAAAGAAGGATAAGACTTCTGAAATTGTTGTAAATCCTCCCAAATAGCGTCTTATGCTAGGAGCCCTGCCCATTAAACTAACACCTCCTTCGTTCCCCTATTTAAACAGCCATACAGGATTGTTTGAGGTAAGAGAACAACTATGCCTTCTGTTGTGGAAGGTAATGTCGTAATAGGTGGTAACTAAGATCCTTTGAAGGCTTTTAGCAAGGAAACATGAAAAACATTGTGGATATGGCTATCACTTGGCAGTTCCAATTTGTATGCAACCAGTCCAATGCGGCGGGAAATTAAAAATGGACTGTAAAATCGAGGAGAAAGCTTACTATATCCAGTTACTCTTGCTGAATGCTAACGATAAGGATGTAGATGCAATCATACCCAATCACCGACCTTGAATTCCACATCATGATGACCCTTATCATAATAATCCTTCATCCGTTGCTGAGCCAATAACAGACGATCCCGAACATCCTTTAAAAATTGATCTCGATCTAATAATGCTGCATCCACAGCATCAACTCTAGTAGAACCAGCAGTATAAAAGAGCAAGCGGGGTGGATCCCGACCATATGCCACTTTAAAGGGAACGGTTTGAAGAGCTGAATGAAATGAGGTATTATAACAAAATTCTACCCATGGCACCCATGCAACCCATTTCTTTGGGTAGTCCCCCACAAAGCTGCGAAGGTACATTTCAACTATCCGATTAACTACCTCAGTTTGTCCATCAATCTGAGAGTGATAAGCTGAAGAAAATTGTAAATTAGTACGACTAAGATGAAACAATTCCCTCCAAAAGGTGTTAGTAAAGACCACATCCCTATCACATATGATTGTCTTAGGAATCCTATACAAGCGAACAACCTATTCAAAGAAAACCTGAGCAACTCGGGCAGCTGTATATGGGTGCGCCAAAGGAAGAAAGTGGGCATACTTCGAAAACCTATCCACCACCATCAATAATACCGATTTGCCCCATGATTTCGGTAGACCATCAATAAATTCTATGGAGATGTCGGCTCAAACTTGTGATGGAAATTGTAGTGGCTATAACAATCCCACCGGGCTGAGATACTCAGATTTATTGCGCTGACAAATAAGGCAAGCTGCCACATACGTAGCAATATCGTTCTGCCTTTCTATTAAAAATCCCCTCAAATCCTATGTAAAGTCTTTTGAATTCCTTCATAGGAACTATCATGGCAAGCTGCCATTATGGCCGACAGCCAATGGAAGCCCTGTAGGAGATAGATTCGGCCTTTAAACAACAACCAATCATCACGAAGTTGCCAACCTGCCCTTAGGTCACCATTTTGTACTTTCTTACATAAGTGTTGTAATTCCGATAAACCCAATAAATCTGTTTTAAGCGAATCCAAGAAGGAGCTGCAAGAATAACTAATGGAAAACATAGCTGGGTCTTTTGAAGGCCGACGGGATAAGGCATTTATCACTTTATTCAAGGAACCTGCCTTGTATTCGACGGTAAAGGTATACCCCATCAATTTTGCAAGCCAATGTTGCTGATGAGGTGTAGTCAATCATTGTTCCAGTAAATATTTGAGGCTAAAGTGATAAGTTCTAATAAGAAATGAACGTCCCCATAAATAAGGTCGCCAATGCTGTATTGCCTTGGCCAAACCAATTAATTCCCTCTCATATGCGACCAATTTTTGGTGTAGGTTTGCAAGTTGACAACTAAAGAAAGCAATCGGGTGACCACCCTACTGCAGAACAGCCTCAGTACCACCACCAGATGTGTCACATCCAACTACAAAATCTTGCTCAAAGTCAGGCAGTTGCAATACAAGTGTTGTGGATAAAGTCGTTTTAAGTTTGTCAAAGGCCTGGAAAATTGCATCACTCCAGTGAAAGGGGTTATTTTTCAACAGACTAGTCAATGGTGTTGATAATTGTCCATATTCACGCACAAATTTGCAGTAATAGCCTGCCAAACCCAAGAATCCACGCAAAGAAGTGATCGTTTGTAGTTAGGGCTAGTCAAGAATGGCTTGAACCTTGCTTGTATCAACGCCCACCCCTACTACTGAAATAACATGGCCCAAGTATGCTACGGAGGGTGACCTAAAACTACACTTAGATCGTTTCAAGTAAAGTTTATGCGTACGAAGTAAGTCGAAGACCCTCCTCAAGTGGATCAAATGACTCTCCTAATCATTGCTATAAATTAGACTATTGTAAAAAAAAAGCACAAAACGGCGCAAAAATGCATGAAATACCTCATTCATCAGGGCTTGAAAAGTGGACAGTGCATTTGTAAGGCCGAATGGCATTACTAAAAATTCAAAATAACCACGATGAGTGTGGAAAACAGTTTGTTTTTTACATCAGCCGGATGCATACGTACTTGATAGTACCTAGATTTTAAGTCTAATTTAGTGAAGAAATGGGCTTTATGTAATTCATCCAAAAGTTCATCCACCACGGGAATCGAAAATTTATCCTTTATTGTTTTATTATTCAATTCACGATAATCGATGCAAAGCCACCACAACCCATCTTGCTTGGGGACCAGTAAAATCGAGGAAGAAAAAAGTGACTTACTTGGGCGAATAAATCCTTGTTGAAGCAATTCGTCACACTGCCTTTCAATTTTGTCCTTCTGTCGATGTGGGTATCGGTAGGGCCGAACCATCATAGGGGTTGTTTTTAGTAATAGACAGATTCTGTGATCACAATGCCGAATGGGAAGTAACCCCGTGGGATTAAGGAACAAATCCGCAAGGTTAGTGAGTAAGCCTTTTAGGTCATGCTTGTTAGTTTTGATGTCGCCCAACATGTGGAGAGCCCTTAGGCCATTTTGTTTCTGTCCCTGAAACAAAATTGATTTTCCTTCCACCAAAAAAGACATAGTAAGGGCGGCAAAATCCCACAATATTGGTCCTAGCATTTCCAGTCATTTAATGCCCAAGACGATATCAAAGCCATCTAGGGGAATGATATAAAAATCAGCATAGAAAATTTGCCCGATAACAAATCCCCACGCTGTGCATCTTATCTCCATTTGGAATCAACACACTGGTATTTGGTAAAGAATGGAGACAAAGACCTAAGTGTCGTGCTGCACTAGTGCTAATGAAGTTGTGTGTATTGCCTGAGTCAATTAAGCTAAGTACAGGCTGTTTATTAATATTGGCTTGCATTTGCATGCAGCTGTTTTTCTGGCCCGTAATAGCATGCAAGGAAATTTCTGGAGCACCCACCACACCACCCTCCATTTCTCCCTCTATATTTTCTCCCTTCGGAACCCCTACTTTAATCCAAAACAGTCGTTTACATTGATAGGAGGCCGAATACAGCTCATCACAGTTATAACACAACCCTTTAAACTGTCGCTCAACCATTTCAGCGTAGGTCAACCTTTTGATAAATGGGCCTAAGTTACTTGATGGAGAACTCGTCATGGCTGATAAGGATGGTCGCATGAGCGTAGTTCTGACTTGTGACTTTCTTGAAGTCACCGAACCTGATCTAGTTAACTGCCAATTGCTTTTTTTACTGTTACTCCCATTCTGCAATTGGTATTTCTGCTCATATGCCTTTGCTAAGCTCATTGCGACAACTAAGTCAAGTGGTCTGGGCATTTGCACATCCAATCGCATTGAGTCGTCTAGGCCAGCTATGAATAATCCTGCATATAATTGTTCCGGAAGGTCCTCGGTACGTGCAAATTTTTCTTGGAACTGTTGTTGATAAGCTTCCACCATTCCTATTTGTCGAAGAATACTAAGCTCCCCAATTGGTTGTAACTATCCGGAGGTCCAAAACGTTGGAAGTAATATTTCCAGAAGTCTTTCCAACGCATTAGTCCTTTGGTCTTCTTCAATTTCCCATACCAAAGTCGTGCTTCCCTCATCATGTGAAACCTAGCTAATCCAACCTTCTCTGTCTCTCCCATATTCTGACTCTTAAAAAATTGCTCACATCTTTATGCCCAAATTAAGGGATCTTGTTTGCCATTGTAAATAGGGAAATCTAACTTTGCATATCGTGGAACTATTGTTGAGTGAGTGACTGTTTGTGGAATAGATTGCATACCCCCACTAATACTGACAACGTCTCCAAATCTTCCCTTTAATGGTACAACAGTACTATTGGCTTCATCCCAGTTCGAGGCTGATTTGGAAGTGTCACATCCCAAACAGGACAGTTTATCCATAATCAGTGCAAGTTTCTCTTCTAATCGATTATCCATTGCTGACAATTTCGAATCCATAAAGAAAAGTTCCTCCCTCAACCGTACTTCGATACCATCACCCATGTTGCCCTGCTTTGATACCAGAATGCTAGAATGTCCAGATTTGGATCGAGTAACTGGACGATAAACAGGGAAATCAAATGAATTTAAAATTCCCTTGCTCTTATTTAAATTCTTGTAAGGACCTATTTTTAATAATCAATTCAGCTCATCAAAGGGACACTGAAACCTTGGACCTCGTTGAAGAGAGCTCCAATCTTTTTGATAAATTCTGACTTGACTTCTTTATTTCTCTTCTATCCTTTTAAATAAGGACCAGTTCAATTACAATATAGAAGTCTTATATCTATAGACTTCCTACCTAAATAAAAGTCCTATTATAATATAGAAGTCTTATATCTATAGACTTCCTACTGGAATAGAAGTCCTATTTTGGAAGACTTCTTAACAAGGAAATAACGAGATTCCTAAAGAATAAACATAACCAAAGACTAAATGCAATTATCCTAACAGCTAAAGCAGTCTTATTAAGAATAAAATGAAAACACCAGCTATGTATCAGGTCCTACAACTCCACGAGATTTGCGCATTTAAGTCTATCCTATAAATGCATCCATAACAGATACCTTCGAATTATGTCAAGGTTCACAAATTCCTGATTGGAGGAATAATCAATGCATGAACGAAAGTGGAAGAAAGGTATCAAAACAATACCTTTGACACTCCACTAACAGGGCCAAGAGGCAATACAGCGCGCAAAACATCCCAACTATTTAGATTATCAAACATTTCTCCAGTAATCTGCAAACGTAAGAACCATAGCATGAAGTGAGAAAGTACTACTACAATAACTAATAATCGTGAATTTATAAACTGTACAAACAGATACATACTATCGAACTGATGTGCATAACATGGGAATATCGTTCAATATTTATGAGCTTTTCAACTTTGATAGAACCAGGTTTGGAGACCTGCACAATACTAATGTCTTGAGCAATGATTAATTACTTTTCAGATTGGCCGAATCCAAAGAAGAGAAATTCTATTTGACATTCCTTCTTTAATAGCCCAGTTCAGAAGCAACATTGTATAGTGTTTACAAAGCTTTAAGCAACATTCCTGTAATTGGCAGTAAAACCAAATTAACAAGTAAACAAACCTTTCCCACATCATTCCTCCCTAAATAAAGAAGCATGATGTGTTCTGCACACTTTTTTTCATCATTTAAAAGCTCCTATTTCAGCATTAAATCTTCCTTTGGTGTCTTACCCCTTATAGTAGTTCTAGCAAGAGGTCGATTCGTGATTTTATTATGTGGAAACATGTCAGAATATAAGCAAAATAAACACAGGAATAGAAATCATTTCTCCATTTTCTGTCATATTATTACATTAACTAGTGCTTACCTTCTTTACACGTTTGAGAATTTCTGGACTTGATGCAACTAGTATGCACCCTCTAGCCTGATGACAAGCAAGCAAGAAAGTACTCAAATTTGTAATTTTAGGCTAAATTCAACAAATGTAACAAACTTGTAAATAAGTCATATATGGACTTGGATTAACAATCCTTAAGGCTCTATAGATCTGAAATGGGTCTGCAAATGTTCGACATTCAAAGCGTTGACTCAGCATAATTTGGAATATATCACCAGCCAGGATATACTCTTTAGCCTACAAAATTGCGTCCTTGTATTCTTCACTTGTCATGCTCGACACCTCTAATTTGGATCGATACAGATGAGTGAATAAACTAATTAAATCAGTAGGTAGCCTTTGTTTAAAATTAAGAATGAATAACCATTATGTATGGAATTGGTTAACAATGGAAAAATTGTAATGGAAGGTGAGATATAAAATCGACTACTCACAGAAAGATATTATGCACTCTAGATACTAAATTTTCCAAATGATTAACTCCATCATTAAAGGCCTCTTCAACTGAAGAATATCGGTCCAATCTCACCCAATGTATTACATATGCTTTCTGATATCAAAAAGAAGAAAACAATTACCAAGTGAATTTTCAGTTGCACTTGTCAATATCTGCAGTGTCTTTGTGTATGTTTTTTTTTATCAATTTGATTGTATATATATTATTTCTTGAATTTGATTCCTTCAATTATATCCATTATCTGACATAAGGAGCAAATATAACCATACAACATTATTGCAATAATGATTTAGTTGGTGAAGCTAAAATGATAAATTCCAACTCATTTGGATGAAGAAAATAATCAAAACAGATAAGGGAAGGGAAGTGTTAGAATGTCTAGGTTTGGATCGAGTAACTGGATGATGAACAGGGAAATCAAATGAATTTAAAATTCCCTTGCTCTTATTTAAAGTCTTGGAATGACCTATTTTGAATAATCAATTCAGCCCGTCAAAGGCAGACTGAAACCTTGGAACTCCTTGAAGAGAGTTCCAATCTTTTTGATAAATTTTGACTTGACTTCTTTATTTCTCTTATGTCCTTTTAAATAAGGATCAGTCCTATTACAATATAGAAGTCTTATATCTATAGACTTCCTACCGAAATTAAAGTCCTATTATAATATAGAAGTCTTATATCTATAGACTTCGTACTAAAATAGAAATCCTATTTTGGAAGACTTCTTAACAAGGAAATAAAGAGATTCCTATAGAATAAAAATATCCAAAGACTAAATGCAATTGTCCTAACAACTAAAGCAATCATATTAATAATAAAAAAACACCAGCTACGCATCAGGTCCTCCAACTCCACAAGATTTGCGCATGTAAATCTGTCTTACAAATGCATCCATAACAGATACCTTCGGATTTTGTCAACGTTCACAAATTCTTGATTAGAGGAATAATAAATGCATGAACAAAAGTGGAAGAAAGGTATCAAAACAATACCTTTGGTGCTCCACTAACAGGGCCAACAGGCAATGCAGCGCACAAAACATCCTAACTATCTACATTATCAAGCATCTCTCCAGTAATCTGCAAACGCAAGAACCATAGCATGAAGTTAGAAAGTACTGCTATAATAACTGGTAATCGTGAATTTATAAATTGCATAAACAGATATATACTGTCGAACTAATGTGCATAACATAGAAATATCGTTCAATATTCATGAGCTTTTCAACTTTGACAGAACCAAGTTTGCAGACCTGCACAATACCAATGTCTTGAGCAATGATTAATTACTTTTCAGATTGGCCGAATGCAAAGAAGAGAAATTCTATTTGACATTTCTCCTTTAATAGCCCAGTTCAGAAGCAACATTGTATAGCGTTTACTAAGCTTTAAGCAATATTCCTGTAATTGGAACTAAAACCAAATTGACAAGTAAACAAACCTTTTCCACATCATTCCTCTCTAAGTCAACAAGCATGATGTGTTTTGCACAACTTTTTTCATCATTTAAAAGCTCCTTTTCTAGCATTAAATCTTCCTTTGGTGTCTCGCCCCTTCTAATAGTTCTAGTAAGAGGTCAATTCGTGATTTTATTATGTGGAAACATGTTAGAATACAAGCAAAATAAACACAGGAATAGAGATCAATTCTCCATTTTCTGTCATATTATTACGTTAACTAGTGCTTACCTTCTTTACACATGTGAGAATTTCTGGACTTGATGCAACTAGTATGCACCCTCTAGCCTGATGACAAGCAAGCAAGAAAGTACTCAAATTTGTAATTTTAGGCTAAATTCAACAAATGTAACAAACTTGTAAATAAGTCATATATGGACTTGGATTAACAATCCTTAAGGCTCTATAGATCTGAAATGGGTCTGCAAATGTTCGACGTTTAAAACGCCGACTTAGCACAATTTGGAATATATCACCAGCCAGGATATATTCTTTAGCCTACAAAACTGCCTCCTTGTATTCTTCACTTGACATGCTCGACACCTCCAATTTGGATCCATATAGATAAGTGAATCAACTAATTGAACCAGCAGGTAGCCTTTGTTTGAAATTAAGAATGAATAACCATTATGCATGGAATTGGTTAACAATGGAAAAAATCTAATGGAAGGTGAGATATAAAATCGACTAATCACAGAGAGATATTATGCACTTTAGATACTAATTTTCCAAATGATTAACTCCATCATTAAAGGCCTCTTCAACTAAAGAATATTGGTCCAATCGCACCCAACGTATTGCATATGCTTTTTGATGTCAAAAAGAAGAAAACAATTACCAAGTGAATTTTCAGTTGTACCTGTCAATATCTGCAGTGTCTTTGTGTATTTTTTTAATCAATTTGATAATATATATCTTATTTCTTGAATTTGATTCCTTCAATTATGTCCATTATCTTAAATAAGTAGCAAATATAAGCACACAACATTATTGCAACAATGATTTAGTTAGTGAAGCTAAAATGAGAAATTCCAACTCATTTAAATGAAGAAAATAATCAAAATAGATAAGGGAAGGGAAGTGTTAGCATGTCCATATTTGGACCGAGTAACTGGACGATGAATAGGGAAATCAAATGAATTTAAAATTCCCTTGCTCTTATGTAAAGTCTTGGAACGACCTATTTTGAATAATCAATTCAGCTCGTCAAAGGGAGACTGAAATCTTGGAACTCCTTGAAGAGAGCTCCAATCTTTTTGATAAATTTTGACTTGACATCTTTATTGCTCTTGTGTCCTTTTAAATAAGGATCAATCCTATTACAATATAGAAGTCTTATATCTATAGACAAGTCTTATATCTATAGACTTCTTACTGAAATAGAAGTGCTATTTTGGAAGACTTCTTAACAAGGG
This sequence comes from Erythroxylum reticulatum, assembly GCA_025504915.1. Taxonomy (NCBI): domain Eukaryota; kingdom Viridiplantae; phylum Streptophyta; class Magnoliopsida; order Malpighiales; family Erythroxylaceae; genus Erythroxylum; species Erythroxylum reticulatum. The sequence goes on along the minus strand of JANSVA010018942.1, from coordinate 2,761 downwards.
AAATAACGAGAGTCCTAAAGAATAAAAATAACCAAAGACTAAATGCAATTATCCTAACAGCTAAGGCAGTCCTATTAATAATAAAATAAAAACACTAGCTACGCATCAGGTCATCCAACTCCACGAGATTTGCGTATGTAAGTCTGTCCTACAAATGTGTCCATAACAGATACCTTCGGATTTTGTCAAGGTTCACAAATTCTTGATTAGAGGAATAATAATTGCATGAACGAAAGTGGAAGAAAGGTATCAAGACAATACCTTTGGTGCTCCACTAACAGGACCAATAGGCAATGCAACGCACAAAACATCCCAACTATTCAGATTATCAAGCATCTCTCCAGTAATCTACAAATGCAAAAACCATAGCATAAAGTGAGAAAGTACTGCTACAATAACTAGTAATCGTGAATTTATAAACTGCACAAACAGATACATACTGTCGAACTGATGTGCTTAACATGGGAATATCGTTCAATATTCTTGAGCTTTTCAACTTTGACAGAATCAGGTTTAGAGACCTACACAATACCAATGTCTTGAGCAATGATTAATTACTTTTCAAATTGGCCGAATGCAAAGAAGAGAAATTCTATTTGACATTTCTCCTTTAATAGCCCAGTTCAGAAGCAGCATTGTATAACGTTTACTAAGCTTTAAGCAACATTCCTGTAATTGGAACTAAAACTAAATTGACAAGTAAACAAACCTTTCCCACATCACTCCTCTCTAAATCAACAAGCATGATCAGTTTTGCTCACTTTTTTTCATCATTTAAAAGCTCCTTTTACAGCATTAAATCTTCCTTTGGTGTCTCACCCCTTCTAATAGTTCCAGCAAGAAGTCGATTCGTGATTTTATCTGTGGAAACATGTTAGAATACAATCAAAATAAACACAGGAATAAAGAATTCTCCATTTTCTGTCATATTATTACATTAGCTAGTGCTTACCTTCTTTACACATGTGAGAATTTCTGGACTTGATGCAACTAATGCACCCTCTAGCCTGATGACAAACATGCAAAAAAGTACTCAAAATTGTAATTTTAGGCTAAATTCAACAAATGTAACAATCCTGTAAATAAGTCATATATAGACTTGGATTAACAATCCTTAAGGCTATGTAGATCTCAAATGGGTCTGCAAATGTTCGACGTTGAAAATGCCGACTCAACACATTTTGGAATATATCACCAGCCAGGATATGCTCTTTAGCCTACAAAACTACCTCGTATTCTTCCCTTATCATGCTTGACAACTCCAATTTGGATCCATATAGATGAGTGAACAAACTAATTGAACCAGCAAGTAGCCTTTGTTTGAAATTAAGAATGAATTAACCATTATGCATGGAACTGGTTAACAATGGAAAAAATGTAATCGAAGGTGAGATATAAAATCGACTACTCACAGAGAGATATTAAAAAATGTAATGTAATAACTCTCATTCCTCTCGTAATTGAGAGGAATGGAGTAATACCCGAAATCGAGGAATCAAAATATAAGTTATCTAATCATAATTCGTTACCAAGCATTTTTCATTCTATACCTATTCCTCTTTCCTCATGCCCACTAAACAAGCACACCCTAAGTTCAGCTAAGTTCGATCTGAAATTAATAAGCCTAGTTTAGTTTGATGGGAATTTGAGTTGGACTTGAGCTTTTTTAAAAAAAAATTATATTTTAAGTTAGGCTCGAACTCAAGTTAACTAATTCTGCTTAGATAAGATCCAAAAGTTTAAAAATAATAATGACTTTTTTAAAGTTAAAATTTAAAAAGAAACTAATCAGATTCAATTTTAATTAAATTTCGAGCTACTCAAATTTGACCAGACTTAAGTTTGGCCCTTGTGTCTCGAGCTCAATTAGTTCTGGGCTAAGTTCGACCTTGAATATTTTCGTCAGACTTGGGTCACCCAAACTTGACCCCAACCCCAACCCCAACCAATTATCATCTCCATTCACTAGCAAAAGAAGATTTAAACTTACTATTTCCTTCTATAAAAGATAAAATCTTAACAAGCAATACAACTAATGTGGCTTGTTATGCATTGAACGGGAGTGAGTGAAAACGGTTGAACGAATCCAAGTTTCAGATTCCTTCAAAGTGCAAGTGAATTTCCAAAGTATTTGCCACCGAAAGTGCTTTGACTTTCCAAAGAGACCTACTAAGTTTTGTTTCTGCTTTTTTGTTTCTTTTATAACAGTCGACATCATATTCGCCATCGCTCTAACGCACATCGACTAAATTATCCGAGTGCACACAATAACGTCTTATAAGTAAGCGATGTAACTAGTATGGATCGGGTTGGTTAGACTTGTTGCGGGTCCAATCCAAGAGACACTGTTCTCTTTTGGACTCTTCGTTTACTTGCAGAAGGAGAACCCTTACACTTCTCTCCCATACCTGCAACCAAAAGAGTTGAAATCTTCCCGTAATTGCAATTTTAATAAAAATTTATTGATTTGATAATTTAAATAGCTTTTTTAATATATTGTTTATATTTGTTCAATTAAACTATAATTACTTAAAATTTATAATTCATTGAAACATAATATTATTCTCGTGAGATCTCATGGGTATTAAAATTTATATTAAAGAAGAGAGTTGAGTTTAAAATTTTTATATGAATTTATAAATTAATTCATATTTATAAATTTATAATTATTTTAAATTTTAATTAAAGTTGTTGTTAAATCGGCATTATATTAAGATATTACAAACAATAAAGGTTATTATTCTATTAACAATTATATACA
>JANSVA010018906.1:0-15135 GCA_025504915.1 Erythroxylum reticulatum | reverse complement strand
TAATATTTTAGATGTTTTTATTTGTTTTTAATTTTATATTTATATGATGATTAAACGATTTTTTCATATTAATTAGGGTTATTTATATATATAATATATATATATACTATTAATAAAATAAATAAATTATTGTTATTTTAAATTTATATTATTATGATTTTTGAGACATGATTGATGTAAATTATAAATTATATAGTATAACATATTAAAGGACTGCTTTGCAATTTTTTTAAAATTTAAAGACTATTTTATAAATTTAAAAAATTATCCAAAACAATGCCTAATATTAATAAGTACCGGTATAGTACTGTATCAGAATCAAATCTAATGCCAGTATCGGTATAGTATTCATAACATTGAAACGTAATTTAAGCCTTTCTTTTTCTGAACGGAGGAATATGAATTTCCCATCATTGTTATTAATATTTTAATTAATAACTAAAATTGTCTGGCCTGTGGATCTACATACAAAGCCGAGTTTTATTCTTAGACAACTATCCTAATATCATGGTTAACATATCGGATCAACTTTTTAGGACAATATATACCAGAAAAAATAAAGTCAAAATAACAGTCTATCGTAATTAGATCATATCTATAACTTATATCGTAGTTGGTAAAACGATTACATTGACTTTGGTGGCTGGGGATACTATGATCTCACCTTCATTTGATGCTAGAATTGGTTTCATGTACAATGTTGCTTCTTCCTCATCGAATTTGAATGTTGGTTTAGTAGGTTTGTCGACTTTGAAAGTTGAAGTTGTAACTGCGATGTTAACTATCGTCCCCCCAGAAACGGCTGTTGTATCACTAATCTCGACAGCTACTCAACCTATTGGGCTTGTTGGCCTCGACTTGCCAATGGATGAGTCTGAGATTACTGTTGGAATTCAGATGAATAAAGAATATAAGCTAGCACATTCGGATATAGTGGATAACCAGTCGCAAGTAAATGTTAATGTTATGGGTCTACATCTATGATGGCTTTGGATCTAGCATCGATGCATATAATAAAGAACGATTCACCCTCTAAGTACCCTCTTAGTTTGGTATTTCTAAGGCATCTATAATGTCTACTGATCCGATGGTAGTTTCGGTAACACTGAGCGAGGTAATAGCTCAAACCTTGACTTCTACACAATATGCTCCTAGTGTTCGAGCTCAGTCCCAACTTTGGGTTGCTTAAATTCCTTTTCCAAAGTCTCATTGATTAATGTTCTTTTTTGGAATATTCGTGGTTTGGCCAACAAACTTTTAACTTTGAGATTGAAAAACTTGAAGAAAATTCATGCTTTATAAATGGTTGTAGTTGTTAAACCAATGCTTGACTTGTCGAGTGTCTATGAAATAAGATACAAAATAAACTTTGAAAGGGTGGTTACTAATGCCATAAATCGTGTCTGGGTCTTTTTATAATGAGTCTTTTTTGTGATATTTTGGATGAAAATTTTCAACAGTTGACATTGAAAGTGTCTCATTCTTTGATAAATCAGTCTTTATGCTTTACTTTTGCCCATACTTCTTGTCCTGTGGTTAAGCGACGAATGCTGTGGGATTCTTTTATGCCTGCTACAGGCCCTTGGTTATTTTTTAGGGATTTAAATGTTCGTCTTTCTATGGCAAAAAAGATTGGTGGTTTGCCTTTTCAGGTTTCTAAGGTGGACGATTGTCAAAATTTTATGGTTGCTTACTCCTTGGTGGATGTTGGCTATACAGGTTCCTAATTTATATGGACCAATAATAGAGGAGGTACTCAGAGGATATGGAAATGACTTAATAGGGTTTTGGTGAATCATGAATGGTTATCCCAAATGACTATGGTGGTTAAACATTTGAATCTGTTTCAATCTGATCACTCTCCTATGCTCTTAAAACTTGTTAACTACCAAGCTATTAGCAATAGAGCATTCTGGTTCTAGAATGCAAGGTGTTAAATGGTTGACTTTTTAGAGATGGTAAAGCAGAGTTGGTTACAGTCCGACCATTACAAGTTCTATATCAAAAATACGTAGACAGAGAGCAGATCTCAAGCAATGAAATTACCTAGAGTGTGGCAATTTTACACAAAATGTGAGAAAGATTAAAGATGAGGTGCTCATGGCAGAGTGTGCTTTTGAGGTAGATGGTATTATAGATTCACAAAAGGTTTTGCAGTTAGCTACGGAAAAATATACATGTGCTTTGCTTGAGGAATAGACGTTTTGGCGACAAAAAGCAAGGGTGAAATGGATTAAGGAGATGTGAACACAATTTTTCCATAATACAGTGAAGGAGAGGCGAATTCGATCTGTTATACGTTGGATTTGAGGTTAAGATAGGGAATGGATAATGGACCCACAATTGATCCAGGCAGAAGGGGTGAGTTTCTTCAAATAGTTATTATGTGAGGAATTAGTGGATATTGGAGCTATGGACGCGATGGTAGATCGTGTGATTCATCTAATGGTTTTGTCTAAGGAGAATGATAAGCTAGAATCCCTTTCAGAGATGGAGGAGATATACGCTACCTTGAAAGAAATGGATGAGGATAGCACAGCAGGGCCGGATTGTTACATAGACCGATTTTTTATTTTTTATTGAGAGGTGATTGGCAGTAATGTAGTTCATGCATTAAAGGAGTTTTGCTCAAGGGGAGATTTATCAAGATCTTATACCTCTATAATCAAGATCTTATACCTCTATATTGCTTGTGTTGATTTCTAAAGTGGTGAATGCATCTTTGGTACTGTTGTCACCTGCGACCACATTAATAACAACTATAAGAATGAAAAATGCAGTTAGTGAAGAGTTGAGATCATTTTCACGAGAAATTTTTAACGATAAAGGTTATACGAGATTAAAGCTAAAACAAATAGGGGGTTTTAATTCACGTAAATTTAAGAAATTAGGAATGATAGAATTCAAAATTAACAAAAATAATCAGATATGAAAATTCAGTAGACAAACCTTGATTTTAGGTCATCGACGTTATCACATTAATATGGATCCTCAATATAAAATTCAATTCATTAACGAACATTCATTAGGTGATGTTTTCTCATAAGATTACATGAATAGAAACATGTGTTCTAAACATTCTTATTAGTCAATAACTTAGATATAATCTTAAGTTTAATTGATTAATAGCTTTAAGAACTAAGAAATCAATGAACAAGACAATGTATGTACGACATGCATTTAATCAAGTTAAACACCTTCTTATAATCTCCAACTCTAGCGTAAAGATGGTAATCCTAATTACCACTTTGGATTAGCAAAACTGAACGTCAAATCCTACTGATCTGGATATAAATTAAATAAATCAATTCCTAGTTACGCACCCTAGAAATCAATCAATTCAATCATGAAAAACAATTTGGAAGAAATTCAATATTCATCAATAAAACAAACTTTACTAAGAAATCTCATATGTACTAGATGATAACATGGTTCCCTTCAACCAAGAAAAAATATTTAGCTAGTCATAGTGAAAGTAAAAACCAACAAAAGAATAGCCAAATACAAAGCCTCCGTCCTGGTCTTTTTCCAAAAAATATGAAAAATCCTAGTAAAACTACTGCAGAAAACGTAAAATCCTAATGTTCCTCCTCACGTGAATAGTAACTGTCTTTTTATATTTTTCAATGTCCTCCTTTTCCCTCCTTTTCTTTATCTTCAGTAGATAATCTTTCCCCCATATTTAGGTTGCAGATCCCCATCAGTAAGGTAACAATTTTATTCTCAAGATCATGAAGATCTTTGATAAACCAAATTTGATTTCAAAACAAATTCTGTAGACATTCTTTTTCCATACACGTGCTCACATTTAGTCAATTATTTTTCTACCAGCTGGGAATTCAAATTATCTTTACGTTCCTTATATCTTTTTAATTCAATTTCATCTTTCAAGTGTTAAAAATAATCTGAGAACAATTAAGAAACAAGTCAATTAATTGTGAATAAAAATTTCAACACATTAAAAAGATTTATATGCAAAATTAGCACAAAAATGACAGCTTAACAAATTCTCTCACACTAGACCTTTGCTCACCCTCGAGCAAATATACCTAACTACTACACTCTATCAATTCATCCTTCATAAGATTAAGTGCACAAAATCTGCTAAACTTAGGCCAACAAAACTTAGATTCCAACATTCATCATAATCACTTTTCACCGATACAAATAAGCAAAGTCAAAGTAAGATATTCTCATTTAAAAGAAAATATGAAACCAAAGTGAATTTTTCTCACAGATTTCTTTCTTACGCTCAAGTGTTTAAGGTTAAAGTGTTTCTCTCAAATTTTCCTCTAATAGATTGCACTACTATAGGCTTACAAATTTACCAATTATCATTCATTTGAATTACATGAGCTCATATATCAGAAGGACTTTATTATAGGTTGCAGTGGGGCTAGGTTCAAAGGTAAGGCAAAAATGACAAAGAGTTAATCACAAGCATTCACAAAGTACCAAGTAGAAGGGACACTCAAATTCAAATTCTGAGATAAACACATGAGTACAAAGGACTACAAATACTCATACTACTATGCTTTATTTTTTTATTTTTATTTTTTCTTTGTTTTTATTTTTTGAATAACACTAAAAAAAGGGAAAACAATAAAAATAAGAAAAATAATAGCAGTATAATTTAACAGACACATGAGTAGAATTACCTATAAAAATATCTCAGAATACAATACAAAACAAAGGTCCCAAAATCAAATGCTTGCTCAATACTTCATTCAACTTGTGATAAGGTAAGGCTAATGGGATCTTTGGGTTTCCATGTAAGGTGATTAACTCAAAAACAAACAGGGTTAAAGGCTCAAAAGATTTTGCAAGGTGAAAATAACTCGATCGGTCATTTAAGCTAAAGGGTTTAAAAATAAAAAAGGCTTTAATCCTTTCCATAAACCATGTAGTCAAACAAATTCAATTTGGTTCAGTGCAAGTGCTGAAGGCAAACATGATTAGAGGAGCATCACATCATACAAAGAAATAGAATGACATAAAGATGATGTCATTAAGGCTCAAATTCGCTTATAGGTTTAATTCAATAGTTCACCTTAATTCCACATATTACCTAATCACTCAAATGTCAAACTTTGACTAAGTGTACAAGATCAGTTATTGCAATTGATCAGCATGATTCACCTTAGACTCATATAGCCAAATTTAATTTTATGCACACACTCAATCTCATCCAAATTAATATGACAAAGCTTCATGGCTTAACACACAACACAAGCATGCAATAATAGAAAAGAGAATCAAAGAAAATCAAAATCACATACTTGCACACATGTACTCCATATCCTTCCCCCACACCTAGACCAACATTGTCCTTAATGTTATGACCTAAAATTAAAGAAGAAAAATATAAAAGAAAAAAGAAAAAGAATGGTTCTTTATTTTTTGAGGCTCAAAATCATGGAGTTGGTGGGTGAGGAGGTTGGAATCCTTAATGCTCCTAATATGCCATCAAATTATGCTCCATGATGTGCATTCGGTGTTTTAGGTGACTGAGACCATCATCCAAGTTGGCTTGGGAAGGTTGGTGACTACTCGAGCAACTGTTAAAACCGATTTCTTATAGCTAGATGTGGAGTGAAAGGATCAGTTGGACCCGAATTGGTGAAAGATACTCGTTCGTAGCTTAGGTCCACGATTCCCATCCTGTGTAAACATTCTATATCCATGGTTTCTATAACACAAGCCCCATTTATATCAGTGTTTTGAAGATCTAATAAATCCAAATTGATGGCCAATTGAGTCATGTAGGATCCTAATATCAAAGGTTTAGATTTTTTATTTAACACAGGTTGAAATTGTGTTAGAAACCAAAAACCTAAATTAATAGGAATGTTTTTATCCATACGCCATAAAAAATAAAATTTCACTTTAGAAAGTGTTCCCGCTAAACCCCGATGCCTTGAAAAATTGTATGCTAAGAGTCGATGAATAATTTTGAAAAAAGGAATTTTTAAATACAAACTCTTAGATACATTAGCATTGTATGGATTAGGGTCTACGGACCATTGAGTCCACAATTCAGATGCATTAAATTCATCATAATAATCACATCGTGAACTTAGAAATGGCTCATCTTTAATATCAATGGTTGAAACAAAACCTATAGCCACATTAAAATCAACAATAGACAAAGCAAATTCTTTTCCCACAAGCCTAAATTCCACAATTCCTTCCGTAAATAAATCAAATTCTTTATAAGAATTAAATTGAAATGTGTTGTAAAATTCTCTTATTAGTTCAATATAGGTAGGACAATCAATTTTTTCAAACACATTCCAACAAATTAGGCCCATCATTTGTGCCAAAGAATCATATACTTATAAATCTTCAAGAGTATCAGTACGAACATACTTATAAGGATAGATTTTAAGTTAGCTGAATTGCTGAAAGCGCTTAGTGTCTTTGAGAAGTCGAAAAGAAGTGAAGCCTCCACTTCTTATGCTCCATTGGCTACGACCGTCTACTTCTTTACCCTTTCTAGTTCTGTTTCGGGTGGACATCCATGGTGTTGTAGTCAAAATCGGTGGTGCAGATGGAGCGGGTACTGAAGTAGTGGATATGTTTGTAGTGGTGTTCGGTGGAGATTGGATGTTGACAAAGGACCTGATTAGTGAAGCCAAACTGTGGGATTCACTCGTCTTCCAAGGCATGATTCCAAGCTTCGTGAAATTGTAGTCTTGAAGCTTCAAAACAGGGAACACGAAACCAACAAAATCGTGATAGGAATGGGTGATTTACGGTGAAGGAAAGAGTAGAAGATAGGGTGTTGTATAGGAATGATTTCGGTATTCACGATTTTAACAGTAATGATGTAGAATCTGAAGTGGGTGAAAATGGGAAGAAAAGATAAGGGAAAGAAGAAGAGTGAAAAGGGTAGGTGGTAAAGTGGTAGAGCAACGGGAAGGAAATTTTTTTCGTTTTTTAATAAATAGAAAAAATAACAAAATTGTAGATATTAAAAGAAAATTTGGAAATGCTAAATGAATTAAAATTAAATTGATAACTATAATAAAACAAACCTAACAAAATAAAATAAAAATGAGAACCATTGAAAAATAAAAATAGCAAATAAATTTGAATTTTTTTTTGGGTTGCCTCAAATGCGCTTCTTTTAAGTCATTAGCTGGATGTGTTTTACTACTTACCTGATTAGAGATAGGTTGGGGATACGAACTCTTTTTCTTCTATGTGCTCGATTGAAGAGTTCTCATAGTATGGTTTCAGACGGTGTCTGTTAACTTTAAATACCTTAGAAGTATCTAAAGTTTGAATTTTTACTGCTCCATTAGAAAAAACATTAGTAACAATAAATGGTTTGAGCCAGCGATATCGTAATTTTCCTGGAAATAACTTAAGCTTTGAATGATAAAGAAGAACTTTTTTTCCTATTGAAAATTGTTGTCGAGAAATCATTTTATCATGGAAAGCTTTAGTTTTTTCCTTATAAACTTTTGCATTTTCATACACTTCATTACGAATCTCTTCTAACTCTTGCAATTGCAACTTCCTATTGTTATTGACCTCTACCTGATCGATATTCAACTACTTTATAGCACAATAAGCTCTATGCTCTATTTTCATAGGTAGATGACAAGGCTTACCGAAAAATAACCTGTATGGCAATATGCCTATTGGAGTTTTGTAAGCAATCTAGTATGCCCGCAAGTCATCGTCTAATCATAAGCTCCAATCCTTTTTGTTTGGATTCACCACTTTTGTTAGTATGGATTTGATCTCCTTATTAGAGACTTCAGCTTGTCCACTTGTTTACAGATGATAAGTTATAGAAACTCGGAGTGTGACACAACATCTCTTCATTAAAGCCTCAAAATTCTTGTTGCAAAAATGGGTCCCTCAATCGCTAATGATAGCTCGAGGCATTTCGAACCTGACAAAAATTTTAGATTTAACAAAATCTACAATAATTTTTGCATCATCAAACAAAATAGGCTTATCTTCAACCTATTTCGAAATGTAATCCACAACAAGCAAAATATAATTATTACCAAAGGAAGAAGGAAAAGGACCCATAAAGTCTATTCCCCATACATAAAAAATCTCACATACCAGGATGTTAGTAAGTGGGATTTGATCTCTCGATCCCAAGGTACCTATTCTTTGACAACGATCTTAAGACTTGCAAAACATGTAAGAATCATAAAACAGCTTAGGCTAAAACAGTCCATAATTAAGAATTTTTCGAGTTGTTCTTTTAGGACCAAAGTGTCCTGCACATACAGATCAATGGCAAAATTTTAATATGGAAGGAATCTCATCATCTGTAACACATATTCTAATGATCTAATCAGCAATAAATTTCAAAGGATGAGGTTCATAACAAATGTAATATTTAACCTCTAATTTAATCTTATCTTTTTCAGCTCTAGATAAATCACTAGGTCAAGACTTAGTCACCAAAAAGTTTATTATGTCAGCATATCATGGAATTACCTTTTGAATTACAAAGAGACTTTCATTCAAAAATTTGTCGTGAAGAACATCATATGCATTAGTCGGAATGATCCTACTGAGATGGTCAGCTATTAAATTTTAGCTCCTTTCTTCTCGCGTATTTCCAAATTGATTTTTTGGAGAAGTAAAATCCATTGAATCAATCTCGGCTTGGCTTCTTTCTTAGTCACCAAATATTTTAGAGCTGTATGGTCTGAATAAATGATCACCTTCGTGCCTAACAAGCAGGACCAAAACTTCTCCAACCTAAAAACTACGACTAAAATCTTTTTATCCTTTATGGAATAATTCTTCTAAGCATCGTTAAGTGTTATGGAAGTGTAATAAATGACATGAGGTACCTTGTCCACTTTTTGGCCCTGCACTACTCCAACTACATAATCCGAAGCATCACACATTAGCTCGAATGGTATATCCCATTTCGGTGGCTAAATAATCGAAGCTATAGTAAGTCGTTCCTTGAGTTCATCAAATGCAATTTTGCATGGCTCATCAAAATCAAAATTCCCATCTTTCTGGAGCAGTTTACACATAGGTTCAGCAATCTTTGAAAAATGCTTTATAAATCATCGATAGAATCCTACGTAACCAAGAAAAAAGTGAACTTCCCGCACAGTCACAGGGTAAGATAAAGATCGAATAACATCTATCTTTGCCTTATCAACTTCAATTCCCTTAGAAGATACTGTATGACCCAAAGTTATGCCTTGCTTAACCTTCAAATGACACTTCTCATAATTTAAAACCAAATTAGTCTCAATGCAAAGTTTAAGCACTTTTTCAAGGTTGATAATGCATGTTTCAAAAGATTCTCTATAAACTATGAAATCATCCGTAAAAACTTCCATACAATTCTCCACAAGGTTAGAGAAAATACTTACCATACACCCAAAGTTATGCTTTGATCAACCTTGAAATGACAATTTTCATAATTTAAAACCAAGTTAGTCTCAATGCAACGTTTAAGCACTTTTTCAAGGTTGATAATGCATGTTTCAAAAGATTCTCCGTAAACAATGAAATCATCCATAAAAACTTCCATATAATTCTCCACAAGGTTAGAGAAAATACTTATTATGCACCTTTGAAATATCGCTAGTGCATTACATAAGCCAAATGGCATTCTTCTGTAAGCAAAGCTGCCGAATGGACATGTAAAGGCTGTTTTCTCTTGATCTTTAGGTGTAACCAAAATCTGGTGATACCCTGAATAACCATCTAAGCAGAAATAGTGAGATTTACTTGCAAGTCTTTCAAGCATTTGATCAATAAATGGAAGCAAAAAATGATGATGATGGGGTTGCCTCACCTCTTTGGCTTCATCTTCCATCAATATTCAGTGCATACAAATGGTGGGGCTAATACCCTTTAAGTCTGCCACTGTCCAACCGAAAGCCTCCTTATTCTCCTTTCGCACATGAATCAACTAATTTTCCTACAAAAGAGTAAGTTTATTAGAAATTATAATAGGTAATGTGCCATGCTCACCCAAAAAGATGTATTTCAAATGGCTAAGTAAACTCTTCAACTCCAAAGTTGGTGGCTAGAACAATGACAATAGTAGCTTGGTGTTGTTTTTAGACATCTCCACATACGACAATTGTTTTACCAATGGCTCGGTTTCCTCCAATTAAAAAACAACTTTTCCAATTTGTTGTTGGGAAATACTGATTCCTTGATGTCTTGCCATTGTGATGCGATTTCCCAATTCCTTGATGTCTTGCCATTATGATGCGTCTCCCATCTCTAAGATTGTTTCAAGTTCATCTCTTCCCCTCAATAATGAATTTTCCTACACTCATGTGGCAATAAAATCCACAAAAATAATTGGTTGTTCATCATCCAAAAATTTCATAGCATTTTATATATTGAATTTAATTAATTCACCATCAAATTCTATAGTCAATGACCCCATCATGAACATCAATTTTTGTTCTAGTTTTTTTTAAGAATGGCCTTCCAAATAAAATTGGAGTTAAAGAAGATACATTATCACTCTCCATATGCAAAATATAGAAATCAGTTGGAAAAAGCATATCCCCTACTTGAATTAAAATGTCCTCTAACATGCCCTTTAGATAAGCATTAAAGCGATCTGCTAATTGAATCACTACATTAGTTTCTTTGAGAGGTCCTATGTTTAAAGAATTATAAACATCATAAGGCATGACATTTATAGATGCACCCAAATCTAACATAGCTTTTTCAATTCTCAAATCACCAATTTGACATTGGATAGTGAACATACCTAGGTCTTGACACTTAGATGGAAGTTTTTTCTTTTGTAAAATCGCTAAGATATTCTCTCCTAATTGCACTTTCTCATCAAATTTCAATTTTTTCTTTGAAGTGTAAAGTTCCTAAAGGAATTTTGCATAACGTGGAATTTGTTTTATTGCATCAAGTTAAGGAATATTTACTTGAACTTTTATGAAAGTCCCCCATATTTCCTTTTCTTGCTCCTCCTTCCTTGCCTTGGCAAATCGACTAAGAAAAGGGGATTGCGCAACCAGATCCTTTAAACTTGTCTGCGTCTTTTCTGGTTATTCAAGTGCCTCCTTCATTGGTTTTTCTTCGACTTCTCTTTTGAAAATTTTTGGAGGTGGTTTCTTCAATTCCTTACCACTCCGCGTCATGATAGCTTTAGCACTTTATTTGGGGTTGATTTTTGGTTAAGCTAGAAAATTTTCAGAACTTTGTGCCTCCAATCGATTAATGGTGGTTGCCATTTAGCTCATTTGATTTTCAAGATTTTAGATACTAGCTTGAGTATCCACTGAAATGTCAAGGTATTAATGGCCAAAATTTGAAGTATATCTTCTAAGGATGTAACACCCTACCCTCTCGAGACACGTATCTGACATCTTGAGTGATGTCCAAGTGTGAGTCCCGCAAGGGTGGCATGCTAGAACAGTCAATCGATCAGACATTCGAACCTAAGTACAAAATTTTTTAATCGTAGCAATACAATCATCAGAAATTTCAATAGCCATTTGGGCTCGTTACAAATACAAAATACTTGTCAAAATCTCATTACATTGCAAAATCATTTACAAAAATTTCCAATTTGGAATTTTATGTCATACAGAAATATTCGAATACACAAGTTACAATAATTGTGAGAAGACTCAACTTGATACAAAAGAAAGGAAATACTAATGCAGACGCAAACTAATTCCGACCTCTCTCTTACTTGCATGCAGTAGGTATACTCCTGTTTGTCTAACGGGGTACTCTTCAGAGCCTGAAAAATAATTGCAAATTTTGAGTGAGTTTTGCGAACTCAATGAGTGACCATCATCGATGGCTCACTCAATCACATAACACACATCATCACTTATAAACACATAATTCACTTCTTTTCATTTACAATCACTTCAATCATTCAAACACTTATCACATTTAGAAATCAATCAAACTATTTAAATCATATATATCGTATGCATATGCAATATTTATGAGACCCAGTTTCTATTTGTTACTTTATTGTGACTGAGTGCCTAAACTGTCGCATATCTATTTTAGATACTGGGCTCATTGATAACGTATCCGTTGGGGATATCGGGCTCATTGATAACCGTCCTGTATTTGTTAGGGATATCGGGTTTATTAAACGTTGAGCCTAAGGCTCTGATGCGTATACTCTGGTCACAACTGCCTTTATCTTTCATGCATTCATGTAGTGATATTCATCAATCATATATGATCATTTATTCACTTTCACATATCATCAAACCTTAGTATGGTATTCAACATTTATCTTGAGAAACACTTTGTAATCAAATTTTCATTTATATACAAATGCTCATTCAGAACATATTTATCATCGAACTGTGGTCCTGCATTTAACAATCAAATTATGTACACTTATTTCAATCAAATTCACATATAAGTGGCACTTTAATATCCCATTCATATATCACAATCATCAGACCTTCATTATCTGGAATTCAACAATCAATTTATAATCATTCAATACATCATATAAACAAACAAATAATAAAGTAAGACCATCTAGGTTTACTCATAGTATGCTCCAGATTAGCATTGCTTCCAAATTCTGAAAATGTCTGAATGCGAACGTCCATCCTACATATTAAAATTATGCAATACACACATTGCACTCACATATTAATTACTTTGCACAATTTTAAGCATTGATTTATGCACACGTGTATATATGGAATATGTACGATACATGTTCATGACAATCCTGGGTATATTATCAAATTTCACATTTTATCAAATTCTCATTTTTTTTGCATGATTTGCTTTCATAATAACTCACTTCTCATTCACTTTTACTAGATACACTTTACTCCTCTTTTTTGAATCACAAATTTAATCATATAAACGACTTCATCTCCATTTTACATGTCTTTGGTACTTTAATACCAACAATTCACTCATTAATGTTATTCCAACGTTACATGATCACATATTATCAAAACTCTCATTTTTCTTATAACATCTCTAAAATTCCAAACCTTTGGGTCTATTTTCCATTATCAATTAGACAATGCAAATGAAGTAATTTGACAATACTTTATTCTAAAAAAATGTTCCCCATTGTCTTAAGTTTCTAATGAAACCAAGATCATTCAATTTGGTTCATTACTCCAAATGTTATGCTCCAATTAATTCAAACTATTCATAAGCTAAAACAGTATCCTATACTCAGCTTTAATTTAAAATTCTGAAATTCTAGAGACAGAATTAAATTTTGATCTATTTAAAAAAAATTGTATCCTTATGTCTATAATTTACTCCAATTTAAGAATCATTCTATTTGTAAACCTAAAGATCAAGATATAATCAAAATACCGAAGCAGTTCAATAAAAAATACTCTAGTTATGAAGTTTCAGAATTGTTCATCATTTTTATACCAATTCAACCGTTCAATCTCTTCCAAAATATTTCATATGGCTATGATTTTTAATGGAGATTAATTTCAATGTGTTAAGATTCCAATGGTTCAGGTATCATGTCATTTGGAGGTCGGACGAAGAAGATAGAGCCAAAAGAAGCAAAGGTGTTCAGGGTGAGTTATTTCGGGCAAAGTCACCATCGTGCTTATGCACGAGGGTGACTTTTAGCTCACCTATGCAAAGTCATCGTCGTGCCATGAAAAGTCACTGTCATGCTTAAGCATGAGGGTGACTTCCAATTTTTCCTATGCAAAGTCACCATCGTGCTTATGCATGAGGGCGACTTCCAATTTTTTCCATGCAAATTCACCATCGTGCTTATACACGAGGGTGACTTTCCTCTTCTTGCTGCATTTTTCCCCCTTCTCTTCTTCAAACTACTATAACTTTTGATCCATAATTCAAAAATTGCAAACTTTATATCAATGGAAAGCTAAAATAATTATCTATAACTTTCATGAAGACCATTTTATCAAAATCTTCCTAGATCAGTACAATTTAATCATGGAAGTTTAAATCAAACTTTTACCTCTCTTTATCTTTTCTTTTATTCTAAACCAACTTCTCTGACTTATTTGATTTCATCATCTCAAGTGGATACTTCTTAAAATATACCTAATTTGAACTCAACATCATTCATACACATTTTATATTCACTACTTGATGATAAACACACAAAATATAGCACATTCTTATAGACTCAAAACATAACACAACATATACATTTATCCAACAATGTACTATTCCCAGTTCTCAATTTCATGTCAAATTTTGAGACTCTTAAAGACATTATTTAAATTATGTCTTCATAAAAAGTATAGCAATATGTATCTAGTTTAATCCAAATGAAGTATCATCTCATTTGGATAACCAGAGAAAAAGTTATGGATAAAAAACATAAGCATATTCAGAGATCATATTGCTGCCACATTTTCCAGATCAACTACCATGTTTGTTTCCAAATCTTACCCTAACACAACTCATATAAAGATCATCTTTTCTACTACTTCTATTCCTCATTCTCAACTCTATTTCAACTCACTAGCATTCACAAACCAATCCATGATCTATATTTAATCATTAACCAAAACAGAACATATGTATTTACCCATTCATAAACAAATTTTCTTCACTCATCTACACACCACTTTGATGATCATTCAACCTCAACATCGTCTCTATAACAATCTATGAATTATTACCCATCACACATATACAAGAGTAAGACATTAATCTATCTCCTTTTCTCATCCACGTTTTATTATGAACCCATCCTCATTTTAGAACATTTAATTCTTAACTATCATTAAATCATGTTTCATTCATCAATTCAAGAAGATTGATCCTTATACTTACTTGATTAGCTTCAAAATCTTCAAACTCTTCAAGATCTCTATTAATCCTAGTTTTCTTCTCTCACATGTGCATCACCATTCAAGGGTGGTAATGGTAGGTCTTTAGTAAGATATGAAGAAGAAGAGGAAATGAAACTAGTATCGTGAGTGACAAGAGAAAGGCCACAATGTGGTCTTCCATTTAACAATTTTGTAACTTAACAAGTGGTGTGGCAAGTGACACTCACTACAACAAAAATGACATACATTAACACTAGACAGTAACACTTTTGACAATATGTTATAAATACCTATCTACGGTAACATTATATCTTAAAATGTTATGATTCTTAATTTGATAAGTAACACTTTATGATTTTAT
>JANSVA010018897.1:0-15135 GCA_025504915.1 Erythroxylum reticulatum | reverse complement strand
AGCATGACTTATAAGCTTTGGTTATTGATAAGCACTTTACTAGTCATAGATTGGCAAAGACTGCAATAGGAAAATCTGTTAATTCTATTTTGTTGGATAGCAAGTTTTGGAATGATTGCTTGATCATGGTGAAAGTTATGGCTCCTATCATTCGATTGTAGAGAATTGTAGATGCGGATGAAAAACCTTCTTTGGGTTATGTTTATGAGGGCATGCTTAGGATAAAAATGCAGTTAAGGAGATCTTTAAACAGAAGCAACAATTATATAAGCCTAACACCGATATCATTAAGGCTTGATGGGATAAGCACTTAAAGCTTCATCTTCATGCTGTAGCGTATTTTTTGAATCCTACTTTCTTTTATGCTGAAGGCTATCGTGAGAAGAATATGATTGTATCTGCTCTTCTTGATATGCTTGATATAAAAAGTTTTTGTGTTGACTTGTCTAAAGGCATTCAAGAGATTCAAGTTTATCGTGATCGCCAAGGAACTTTTAGTCGAGAAAGCTCCTTTAAGGTGTTAAAGTTAAACACCTTACGCCCTGGTAATTATTATATTAATACTAATATACTACTTTTTAATTTTTAATTATATTCTTTAATACTTTTAATGTTTATTATCTATGAATATTTTGTTGTTTGATAATTTCAATTTTTTTGTAGATGAATGGTGGCGATTGTATAGGGGTAGTGCTCCAACATTGCAAAAGTTGGCTATTTGTATTCTTAGCCAAACATCTTCCTCTTCTGGTTACGAGAGTAATTGGAGCTTTTTTGAACACATTCACACAAACAAGAGAAATAAATTGGAGCATCAAAGGTTATGTGATCATGCTTATGTCACTTACAACTTGCGTTTGAAGAATTGGTATTATCAGTTTCCACTTTTAGTTAAACGTTATTAACTTATTATTATTGTTTGTGATTTCCAACATAGTTATATTTGAACTTACCATTAATGTTTTATTTTAGGTTGCCAAACAAGAAGATGAAATATGATCCTATTGATTATGAATCTATAGACAAACTTAATTTTTAGATCGTTGAAAATGATGGATTCCCAGAGCTTGGTGAGGAAGATCTTGAAAATGCTATTTATCAGGAAAATGGAATTCCAATAATTAATGAAGCACCACAACAACATGAAGGTTATTATTAATTTACTTTCTAATAAACTATCAAAGATTAGATATATTATTTCCAAGTGTAATTTTGTCTAATATTGTTTATTATGAAATTAGGTGATGAAGAAATTGTCGAACAATCAAATTTGGAATCTGTTGAAGATTTTCATATCGACAATGATGAAGGAGCATTTGAATGGCTAGTGATCTTTTTTTTTATAATCCTTTTGATGAAATATGACTAGTGAGCTTTGTTATCTTATTTTGTGTTGTGTTGTTGAACTTAAAAAAATGTATAATTTGAAGTTTGAAGGTTGAATTTTGGAGTTTAAGTTAAGTTTACAATTAGATAAATAATTAAATAGTATGTTTAAAATTTATCTTATATAAATAATATATAAATAAAATTTTTTATTTATTAATCACTTGTTTGATCACGGTTGAATTCCGATTGAACTACTGACCCTTGAATCAATTGCTTCTTTGGTTTAGTCACCGGTCTGATTTTTAAAACATTGGTTTGGTGAGTAGGGGAAGAACATAGATGAAAGATTCTTCTAAGAAGAAGTCTAAGGCTAAATCGAAGTCTAGAGCAAAGAAGCAAAACTGTTTTGAATGTGGAGAGTAGGGTCACTTTAGGATAGACTGTCTTAAGTTGAAAGAGAAGAAGGGGAGGCAAAAGGAGGAGAATTATGCTAATATTGTTGATACTTGTGGTTTTGATGACAGTGACAATGCAGGAGAGGTGCTGTCTAAGAGTTCAAGTTATGGGCAAAATTCCTGGGTTCTTGATTCTGGTGTAACTTTTTATATGTGTCCTCACAAGTAGTGGTTTGCTACAAACAAACAGATAAGTGGGACTGTCTATTTGGGTAATAATAATCCATTACCAGTAGATGGGATTGGCTACATCAGATTAAAAAAGTTTGATGGTGTTGTTAGAAGCATTGAGTGTTGGCATGTTCCTTAGATGAAGAGGAATCTGATTTCTCTTTCGGCTATGGATGATCAATGGTTCAAGTTCCATTCAGAAAATGGAACTCTTAAAGTGCGCAAAGGCTCTATGGTACTCATGAAGGGTAAGCTGGAATCCAGATTGTATTTGCTTCAGGGCAGTGTGGTTGAAGGGGAAGCAGCAGTAGCTTCAGGCAGTAGTGATCATAATCAATCTCAATTGTGGCATTTACATTTTGGTCACATGAGTGACAAAGGATTCTTTATTTTGAGCAAGCAGAATTTGCTAGACGAGTACAAAAATGAAGCCATACACTTCTTTTAGCATTGTGTGTTTGGCAAATAGACTAGGGTGAAGTTCAACAAGAAGGCAGTGCACAAGACCAAGGATAAGCTGGATTACATACATTAAGATTTATGGGGTCCGAATAGAATTCCTTTAAAAAGTGGTGCCAGGTACTTTATGACTTTGATTGATGATTACTCTAGAATGGTGTAGGTATATTTCCTGAAAAGCAAAGATGAGGCATTTCCAATATTTGTTAAGTGGAAGACGATGGTTGAAAGGCGGACATAAAGAAAAGTGAAGCATCTTTGGATCGATAATACGTTGGAATTTTGCAATTTTGAGTTCAATGACTTCTGCAATAAGGATGGTATAGTGAGACACTGCACTTGTGTAGGCATACTACAACAGAATGGTATTGCATAATAGAAGAACAGAACGCTTTGTGACTGAGCACAAAGCATGCTCTCACATTCAGGTGTGAGCAAAGATTTTTAGGTTTAAATAATCAATAGAGCTTGTTATTTGGTCAACAAATCTCCGTCTACAACTACTAAGTTCAAAACTCCTTTTAAGGTATAGTCTGGTTCACCTGTTGATTACTCTAATTTGAGAGTATTTGGTTGTCCTGCATATGTTCATGTGAGAGATGGTAAGCTTGAGTTGAGGGCAAAGAAATGCATATTTCTAGGATATGCATTTGGAGTGAAAAGTTACAGGTTATAGTGCACACATCAGAATTCTCTAGGTTTTATTATCAATATGGATGTGACATTTAATGAGTCTGCCTCACTGGATATTCAGAAGGAGAACACGATAGTAAGATCAAGTCACAGTGTTAGAGATCAAATGGAGCTTGAGGTTGAAAATCCACTAGCTCAGTCTAGTAATTTAAGAGTGGAGGAGGTGCAAGATCTTGATGTTTATGATTCACCTGAGCAACAACAACCATATAACATTACAACACGCAGAGAGAGGAGGCAGATCATACCACCATAGAGGTATGCATATGTAGCTAATGGAAATCTTGTTGGATATGCAAACCTTATAACTTTTGCTTTGTCAGTTACAGAGACAGTTGATATGCAGGATCCTAATAGCTATAAAAAACTATTTTAATTTTAGATGCATATCAATGGATTGGTGCTATGGGTGAAGAAATTAAGTCTCTTCACAAGAATCAGACTTGGAACCTTGTTCCATTGCCAAAGGGACAGGATGTAGTAGGTTACAAATGGATTTTCAAAAGGAAAGAGAGTAATCTGGGGTTGAAGCACCTAGATACAAGGCCAGATTAGTAGCTAAGGGTTTTACTCAGATGGGGGGATATATTATAATGAAGTGTTCTCTCCAGTTATGAAACACAGTTCTATTAGGGTCTTATTAGCTATGGTGACTCTTCACGACTTACAACTTGAGTAGTTAGATGTGAAAACTGTATTCCTGCATGGTGAGTTAGAGGAGCAGATTTATATGAGTCAGCCTGAAGGTTTTGTTGCTCTAGGTATGGAAAATCATGTTTGTTTGCTTCAGAAATCCCTGTATGGTCTAAAACAATCCCCTAGGCAGTGGTATAAGAGGTTTATTACTTTCATGATTCATAATGGCTTTACATGGAGTGCATATGATAGTTGTGTGTATCATAAGAAGCTTGCAGATAATTCTTTTGTGTATTTGTTGTTGTATGAGGATGACATGCTTATTGCTGCTGAAAGCATATCACATATTTTTTCGTTGAAGAAGCAGCTAGGTGAGAAGTTTGAGATGAAGGATTTGGGTGTAGTAAAGAAGATTTTAGGGATGAAAATAACATGGGATAGAAGTGTTGGGAAACTTATTTTATCTCAACGGTCTTAGAGAAGGTCCTTCAGATGTTTCATATGATAGGTGCTAAGCCTGTATCTGTCCTGCTTACTCCCTATTTCAGATTGTCTACAGACTTGTCACCGAAGAAAAATAAGGAGATGGAGCAGATGTTGAGTGTTCCATATTCGAGTGTTGTGGGTAGTATTATGTATACTATGGTTTGTAATCGTCCTGATATTTCATATGTGGTTAGTGTTGTGAGCAGATACATAATGTTTCCTGGAAAGGAGCATTGACAGGCTGTGAAATAGATTATGAGATATCTAAAGGGTACTACAGATATTGGTTTGACTTTTGACAAGGCCAAATTGTGCAGTTCAGTTGTTGGTTATGATGATTTAGAGTATGCAAGGGACTTAGATAAGAGCAGATCATTGACATGTTATGTTTTTACTCTTTCTGGAAGTGTCATTAGTTGGAAGGCAACTTTATAAGCTATTATCGTACTGTCTACCACAGAGGCTGAACATATGGCTGTTACAGAAGCAGTGAAGGAAGCTATTTGGTTACAGGTTTTGGTAAGTGATCTTGGTTTGGCTCAGGATAAGACTTTAGTGTTTTGTGATAGTTAGAGTGACATTCATCTTACCAAAACCAGATGTACCATGAGCATACAAAGCATATTGATGTCAAGCATCATTTCATTCGGGACATTGTATGACAATGTAACTCCTTATTCCCATTTGACATATGCACGTGCGTCTATAGGATACATGTGTACATGCCTGACAGAAATGACATGTTAACTATCTCACCTTCATTGTACATAATATGGCATCACAAACTAAACCATCAATCACATATTTTCTAAAACCTAAAATGTCATCATTTTATATGAAAAACCATAATTTACATTGTTTTATATAATACAATACCATCCATGTATACATCATCGTCCTATAAACATAACAAATACTATAAACATGAAAGAAACAATTAGGTCCTCAATCCCCAGCTGACCAACCTTTGAGCCAAATCTGACTTTAACAGTTGCACAAAATATGCTTCTATAGAGTTTTAGAAGCTAGGTTGTCTCACTCTCGAACCTAAAAAGAAACGATGCAATTTTGATGAGTTTTGCGAACTCAGTAGAATAACCATCCTCGATGGTTCACTGATGTCATAGAACATGTAATCATACAGTCTAAATTTGCTTGATTAGTATCAAATGCTATCACAGATAGATCACTTCTTAGTTAAACAGTTCAATCATATAACGACATTCACACAACTTTGCAAATCAT
Source organism: Erythroxylum reticulatum (assembly GCA_025504915.1). NCBI lineage: Eukaryota > Viridiplantae > Streptophyta > Magnoliopsida > Malpighiales > Erythroxylaceae > Erythroxylum > Erythroxylum reticulatum. The sequence continues at coordinate 9,661 of JANSVA010018897.1, read as the reverse complement.
TCAGTGCATTCAAATTATATGCGGGTGCGATATATATGAGACTCACATTCAATTTTTTAATGTTGTGACTGTGTGCTTTTACAGTATCCCGAATTATCGGGCTCAGTCAGTTAGTCTGTGACTTATAGATCACAGTAAGCCATAGGCTCGAATCACATATGCGGGAGCTTAAAGCTCTTATCAGTAACAGTATCAATAGCAACATCAGTCACAACTCCTTTATATTACATGTATAGGAATGAAGTGCATGCCACAATTCAGTCATCAAATTCAATCACTTTAATTTGCATGTAATATAACAGTACATCAGTCACAGTATCAATTACAATAATAGTCACAGTAGCAGTAGTCATCGGACTAGGATTGGCATTCAAATTTTCAGTTGAGAACTAGAAAATCATTTAGGCAGACCTATTTACAAGCAATCAGCACTTCTAATATCATTCTCATGTATCAAAACGCCTCGGACAAGTATTATCCGGAATCCAGCACACAATCAGCAAAATTCAGTACAATTCAATATGATAGCAATACAGTACATTATCATTCACATACAAATAGAATTTTCAATGGTATCCATATGCATCAAACGCCTCGGACAATTATTGTCCGGAATTCAGTACACAATTCAGTACACATTCATCAATATCAAATTCAATTCAGTAATAAACAAAACAAATCAAGGTGAGACCATCTTAGGTTACTCACAGTACACTCCAATATGATATTTCCTGGATGGTCTAGCAATGTATGACTGGCGTCCAATGTGCTTCTCTATATCATACAAAACACATATACATATATCACAATTTTGCACAAATGTATAAGTATTTCTTTATGCACATCAATGTATAGGCAATATGCACAATGCATGTTCAATGACAATTTCGGGTATCTTATTAAGATTTGTCACCATATCATTCAGATAGCAAAACCCTCATTAATATAATTTGTACTTAGGGTTTGGACCATGATAAAACAATGTGAAATTAATTTCATAACTCAATTGATCATTTCAGATTTTTCTTCATAATATATTTTCGAGTCAACTTTACATAATTATTCTGATAAGGTAAATGACAAAATTAGGCAACACTTCCTTCTATAAAGTTGTTCTCCAATGTATTAAGTTTCTAATAATACTAAGATCATTCAATTTGGTTCATTATTCTATGACTTATGCTCAAAATACCAAAGACTGTGTACATTTGAATTTTTGGCTAATGCATGATCATGCATTCAAGTTGTACACCTCATATCTCTTAATTACAATATCCAAAAATTACAAACTTTATACCAATCAAAAGATAAGAGAATAAGATATAACTTTTGTGAAGAAACCTTTGTCTGATTCGACCTATATCAATACAGTTTATTCAATAACAACAAGACCTGATTTCTGCCCCTGGTGGTGCTACTGCCTAAGCTAAAACTTACTTTCATGCTAAATTTTAAGACCCTTAAGGATAGAATTCAAATTCAATTTCTCTTAACATTTGTATCCAAATGTCTCTAGTTCAATTTAAAATAAGAATAATTTCATTTGGAAATCTATAGATGAAAATATAGCTAAAATACCGAAGCATATTCAGTAAAAACATTCCAATTATCAAATTCCACCACACCTCAGCATTTTCATCCTAACACCCCCTTTAGATAACTTTGCATGATCATTATGACAAGAAAAATAGTGTATTTTAGTAAAACTTTCTTCTATACAGTTGTTCCACTATGTTTCTAGTTTCTAATAACACCATAATCATACAATTTGATTTAGTATACTGAAAGTTATACCTAAAACAATTCAGGCTATTTTTAAACTATAATAAAATTCCTAACTCTACTTCCAGCCAGATTTTAAAATGCTTAGAGATAGAATTAACATTTGACTTCTTAGGAAAGGTATAGACATATGTCTCTAGTTTAATCAAAATACCAAAGTCTATTCAATGAAAATTCTTCAGTTTATAACATTCCAGCATACATCTTCACCAATATCTCATGCATTTCAATCCAATTCACACATCATTCTCAAACCATTTAATGTGCCACAAACGCTAATCTTTTACTCACTTATTCAGTTCTACTCCCAGCTCAAAAATCACTCCAAATCAGTGCTCCAAACATGCAGAATTATCACACATTCAAGATGGAATTAAATGAGTTTCAGCTATGATGAAACAACAACAATCAACTGGTTCTTTAGCTATTTTGTGATGGGTAAAAGCATACTTTTAGTGTGGTAATTTAACATAGCTTCAAGAAAAACACAAGAAGGGAATGATAGAAGCAAGTTTCGGTGGTGAGAGATGAGAATAGAAGAGAATGGGCTTGGTTGAAACAACATGCAGAAACATTACACCTAAGGTGCTAGGTGTCACCATATTATGTCAACATGTGTCCTTAAGCATGTAATCCACTTATTCCTTCCATAAGCTACCAAATGTCACCATTTAATCAGTCCATATGTCTCCTAATTATTGGTCTACATGTGACATATTAATTGGTCCAAGTGTCATTTACTTACTAGTATATTTGTCACACATTTAACTATGTCAAATGTCTCTCAATTTTAGGCTAAATCGTCTAAATTTTCATGTATCAATTTATCCTGCCACTTAGCATTTGTCCTAGTCCAAATGTACCCCAAATTTTCAGAAATTTCCTGAAATCCACTAAAAATTTCGAAATAATACTAATGGTCTCCAAATAAATTTTTAGCTCAATCAATTCATAATTTGCATTTCAACTGCAATTTTTATCAATCAATTATACCTAGAAAATGTCAATGAATGCATGTCTTATGTATGTGTATGTCACATTATGCATAAGCATGAATTATGCTTCCTAATCTCTCATTAATCTATAATAAACACCCTTTTAACCTTAATTTAAGTAGTAGGATGTTACAATTCTCCCCTCCTATCAAAAATTTCGTCCTCAAAATTCTTACCTGATGATTCAAATAGGTGAGGATACTGTCGCCTCATATGATCCTCAGTTTCCCATGTAGCTTCCTTAGTCGAGTGATTTCTCCAACGAACTTTCACTAATGGTCACTCTATTTCTCAATTTCTTTATCTTATAACCCACTATCTTTACGGGTTCTTCAATATAACTCAAATTGCTATCAATCTCAATATCTTGAGCCAGTAATATATAAGTAGGATCAGATCTATATCTTATTAACATACTTACATAAAACACATTATGCAACTGAGATATCTCATTAGGAAAAGCTAATTTATATACTAAAGGTCCAATCTTTTCAAGGACCTCATAAAGACCAATGTATCTTGGACTCAACTTGCTCTTTTTACCAAATCTTAGTACACCACGCTAAGGCGACACTTTCAGGAACACTCTGTCTCTAACATTGTATTCCCTATCCTTTCTATGCTGATCCATGTAGATTTTCTGTCTATCCTAAGCTGCTTTTATTCGATTCCTAATCAATCTCAGCTTCTCTACAGTATCTTGTATCAATTCTGGTCCCCTCAATCATCTCAAACCTTCCTTATCCCAGTATAGAGGCGATCGACATTTTCTGCCATATAACACCTCATGCGGTGCCATCCCAATGCTGCTATGATAATGATTGTTATAAGAGAACTCATTTAATTATATGTACTGATCCCAAGCTCCCTAAAACTCTAATACACATGCTCTGAGCATATCCTCAACAGTCTTGATAATTCTCTCACTCTATCCATTTGTCTGAGGATGAAATGTTATACTGAAATTCAACTGTGTGCCTATAGCTGACTATAAGCTCTTCCAGAACCTCGAAGTAAATCTGAAATCCCTATCTGATACAATAGACACTAGAACCCCATGCAGTCTTACAATCTCAGTCACATACCTTCGAGCCAACTGGTCTAGTGTATTGTTCTCCCGTATTGGTATGAAATGGGCCAATTTAGTTAATCGATCCACCATAACCCTTATTGCATCATTCTATCTCGGAGTTTTAGGCAATCCTATTATAAAATCTATAGTAATTCATTCCCATTTTCACTTTGGAATAGGCAACGAATGCAATTTTCCAACTGGAGCCTGATGCTTAGCTTTAACCTGCTGGCATGTTATACATTTAGAAACAAACTCCACTACTTGCTTTTTTATTCCAGGCCACCAGAAATGCTGTTTCAGTGTGTTATACATCTTAGTGGTACCAGGATGTATAACATAAGCGGCCATATGAGCTTCTTCTAAGATTTTCTTCTTCAGATCATCAACATTAGGCACACATAGTCTCTACTTTAGCCACAATGTATCATCTCTAAATTCAAACTCAGAATCTGTATTCTTCTTAACTTTCTCAATCAATTTCACCATTTTAAGATCTTTAATCTGTACTCTTCTGATCCAATCATGCAACATTGGCCTCAGTTTCAATGTAGCTATCAATACTTCATTATGCTCTATATTTAACTCTACATTCAAAGCTCTCAACTGAATCAGGCTTAGTAACCTCAATAATTGAATCTAAGCTACATTGGTATTCGACTTTCTGCTCAAAGCATCAGCCATTACATTAGCCTTCCCTAGATGATACTCAATTGTGCAATCGTAGTCTTTTAGTAACTTGCCTCATATTCAGCTCTTTCTGGCTTAGCAGATACTTCAAGCTCTTATGATCAGTGTACTTCTGAAATGTCTCACCATATAAGTAATGTCTCCAAATCTTTAGAGCAAAAACTACTATTGCAAGCTCTAAATCATATACCAGGTAATTCATCTTGTGAGACCTTAATTGTCTTGATATATAGGCTACCACCTAACCATACTACATCAATACACATCCTAGTCCCTGATTCGACACATCACTGTATACCACATATCCACCGGATCCTGATGGAATAGTCAACACTGATGCTGTAGTCAACCGATGTTTCAACTCTTCAAAACTTCTCTAGCACTCATCATTCCATCTAAATGTCACGTTCTTCCTCAGAAGTTTAGTCAGAGGGGGTAAGATTAAAGAAAACCCTCGACAAAACTTCGGTAATAACCAGCTAATCTGAGAAAACTTCAGATCTCTGATACATTCTTCGGTGTCTCCTATCTGATTACTGCTTCAATTTTCATTGGATCCACCTGAATACTATGGCCTGTTACTATATGACATAGAAATACCACCTGATTTAGCCAAAATTCACATTTACTGAATTTGACATACAATTGTTTTTCTCATAATCTGCAAAATTATTCTCAAATGTTCAGTATCTTCCTCATTGCTTCTTGAATACACCAGAATGTCATCAATGAACACAATTACAAACCGATCCAAGTAGGGTTGAAACACCTTATTCATCAATGCTATAAATGCAGCTGGAGCATTAGTCAACTCAAATGGCATTACTAAGAACTCAAAATGTCCATACCTGTATCTAAAAGCACTTTTTGGTACATTAGCCTCTGCTATCTTTAGCTAATAATACCTAAATCTCAAATCAAGTTTAGTGAATACTCGAGCTCCCTGCAATTGAACAAACAAGTCATCGATTCTAGGTAACGGGTATTTATTCTTCACTATAACCCGGTTAAGTTGCCTATAATCAAAGCATAACCTCAAAGTACCATCCTTCTTCTTCACAAACAATACTGGAGTGCCCCAAGATGAAACACTAGGCCTAATGAATCCTTTCTCGAGCAACTCCTGCAACTGAACTTTCAACTCCTTTAGTTCCACAGGTGCCATCCTATATGGAGGAATGGATATAGGAGCAGTGCCTGGAACTAAGTCAATTGTGAACTCTGTTTCCCGATCTGGAGGCAAACTAGGTAATTCGGCGAAAAACACGTCCAGGAATTCCTTAACAACAGGAATATCCTGTATACTCTGTTCGGCTCGAGTATCAATCACGTGGGCCAAATAGGCCTCACATCCACCATACACTAACTTCAAAGTACTAATAAATGAAATTAGTCTGGTTGGCACTACTTGGCCAATGCCTCTGAACACTTCTCTTGGTTGATCAGGAGACTCTAAAATCACTTCCTTCATATAACAATTCATGATAGCCCTATGAGCAGCGAGCCAATACATGTCTAATATGACATCTATCTCCTTCAACTGTAAAACAATCAAATCTGCTGCCAACTTTGCCTGATCAATTCGAATTAGACACTTTTTACAGAATTCCCCAATCACGGTAGTTCTACCATTTAGTGTACTCACCTCTAATCCATATCTCAAGAGCTCTCTATCACAATGCAATCTAGATGTCATGTGTAGTGTGATAAATGAATGTGTAGATCTAGGATCTAGCAATGCATAAACCTCAAAAGTAAATAATGATAACACACCTGCAATAACATCTAGAGAATCCTGAGCCTCCTGCCTTGTCATGACATAAACTCTGGCTTGACACTGCAGCTGAATGCTCCTCACCTCAGTCTTCCCAGTAACACTTCCAAAACTCATCCTGCCTCTACCACGACCTCTCTGTCCAGTCCCACTAGCTTGGCTCTGTTGAATAGTAGGTTCTGTTACTATAATCTTTCTCCTACCAGACTGTACTCCAGACATCAATGTACAATCTCTGAATTGATGATCATGTGAGCCACACCGAAAGCAGGCTCCTGTCAATCTCTATCATACACCATTATGCTTATTCCCACAATACTGACAAGCTGGCAACCGACCTGATGTTACACCTCTATTATTTCTAGTCTGAGTGAAACCACCCCTCTGTCTGAACCTTGACTATCTAGATCTAATTGGTGGTCTGAATGCTTGGGTCTGACGTTTACTGAACCTTCTGCTAGAATCACCTTGAGACTCACTGGGCCTCTTCTGACCAGTTTCTGATCTCTGCTTAGACTGACTGTCCCTTAACAATTGCTCCATTTGGATCGAGGCTGCTCTGAGTTCAGTGAAACAACTCAGGTTAGAAAGAGCTAGCCTTTTCCGAATCTCCATGTTCAGGCCATCTTCAAATCTTTTGCATTTATCTGCCTCAGAAGGAATTAAGACAGAAGCATAACTCATCAGCTCATTAAATCTGATCACATAATTTGCTACAAACATTCCACCCTGTTTCAGATCCATGAACTCCTTCATCTTCCTATCTGTGTATACCTAGGGCATATAATTTTCTCTGAAAGCCCTCAAAAAGTCTCTCCAAGTTAAAGTGCAAGGCCTGGTGGCACTTCCGAGAACAATCTTCCACCATTGATAAATCGGGCCTTGTAGCAAAGAAATGGCAAAGTCGAACCTCTCGTCCGACTCACAATCGATTTGATCAAATACTCGTTCTATCCACTCTAACCATCCCTCAGCTTCTGCAAGGTCTATACTGCTATAGAAATCTACAGATCCCTACTTTCACAGTTTGTCGTACCTACTTTCCCTTCTCTCAGGAATTCTTAGAGGCACTCCTTAGGTCAAGATACCGATGACTCCCTACTAGCTCCTTCCGATCTCAGGTCAGCTGAGTGTTCCATTTGGTCACCTACGTCGGATAACCTGTAATACACAATAACTTCAATTACCATCTGACATTTCCACAACATTTCACACTTAATATCACCACATATCCCTATGGATGCTAAACCATGCTCTGATACTAACAATGTAACACCCCATTCCCATCTAAAATATGCACGTGCGTCCATTGGATACACGTGTATATGCCTAACAGAAATGACATGTTAACTATCTCACCTTCATTGTACATAACATGGCATCACAAACTAAACCATCAATCACATATTTTCTAAAACCTAAAATGTCATCATTTTATATGAAAAACCATAATTTACATTGTCTCATATAATACAATACCATCCATGTTTATACAACATCGTCCTATGAACAACTTAGTACATACCAAATACTATAAATATGAAAGAAACAACTATGTCCTCAATCCCCAGCTGACCGGCCTTTGAGCCAAATCTGACTTTAACAGTTGCACAAAATATGCTTCTACGGAGTCTTAGAAGCTAGGTCATCTCACTCTCGAACCTAAAAAGCAATGGTGCAATTTTGATGAGTTTTGCGAACTCAACAGAGTAATCATCCTCGATGGTTCACTCATGTCATAAAACAAGATCAATCATATAGCTTGTAATCATACAATTTAAATCTGCTTGATTAGTATCAAACGCTATCACAGATAAATCACTTCTTAGTTAAACCGTTCAATCATATAACGACATTTACACAGCTTTGCAAATCATTCAATGAATTCAAATTATATGAGGATGTGATATGTATGAGACTCACATTCATTTTTTTACTGTTGTGACTGTGTGCTTTTACAATATCTCGAATTATCGGGCTCAGTTAGTTAGTCTGTGACTCATAAATCACAGTGAGCCATAGGCTCGAACCACAAATACGGGAGCTTAAAGCTCTTATCAGTAACGGTATCAGTCGTAACATCAGTCACAACTCCTTTATATTACATGCATTAGAATGAAGTATATGCCACAATTCAGTCATCAAATTCAATCACTTTCATTTGCATGTAATATAACAGTTTATCAGTCACAGTATCAATTACAGTAACAGGTAGCAGTAGTCATCGAACTAGGTTCGGCATTCAACTTTTCAGTTGAGAACTAAAAAATCATTTAGGCAAACCCATTCATATTCAATCAACACTTCCAATATCATTCTCATGCATCAAAACACCTCGAACAAGTATTGTCCGGAATTTAGTTCACAATCAACACAATTCAGTACAATTCAATAAGATAGCAACACAGTACATTATCATTCACATATAAATAGCACTTTTAATGACATCCACATGCATCGAATGCCTTATACAATTATTGTCTAGAATTCAGTACACAATTCAGTACACATTCATCAATATCAAATTCAATTAAGTAATAAACAAATCAAATCAAGGTGAGACCATCTTAGGTTACTCATAGTACACTTTAATATGCTATTACCTGGATGGTCTGGCAATGTTTGACTAGCATCCAATGTGCTCCTCTATATCATATAAAACACATTTACATATATCACAATTTTGCACAAATGTATAAGTCTTTCTTTATACACATCAATGTATAGGCAATATGCACAATGCATGTTTAATGACAATTCCGGGTATCTTATCGAGATTTTGTTACCATATCATTTAGATACCATATCATTAATATAATTTATACTTAGGATTTGGACCATAATAAAACAATGTGAAACTAATTTCATAACCCAATTGATCATTTCAGATTTTTTTATAATATGCTTTCCGGTCAACTTTATATAATTATTCTGATAAGGTAAATGACAAAATTAGGCAATACTTCCTACTAGAAAGTTGTTTTACAATGTCTTAAGTTTCTAATGATACTAAGATTATTCAATTTGGTTCATTATTCTATGAGTTATGCTCAAAATACCACAGACTGTGTACATTTGAAATTTTTGCTAATGCATGATCATGGTGCTACTGCCTAAACCAAGACTTACTTTCAAGCTAAATTTTAATAACCTTAAGGATATAATTCAAATTCAATTTCTTCTTAACATTTGTATACAAATGTCTCTAGTTTAATTTAAAATAAGAATCATTTCATTTGAAAATCTACATATCAAAATATAGCTAAAATATCGAAGCATATTCAGTAAAAACATTCCAGTACACCTCAGCATTTTCCTCCTTGGGGGGGGGGGGGGGGGGGGGGGGGG
>JANSVA010018886.1:0-15135 GCA_025504915.1 Erythroxylum reticulatum | reverse complement strand
GGACTTTATCATATATATCTAAACATGTACAAGATAAAGAATGCCTTTAAATAATTTGTCACTAAACTACAACCAAAGTGATTGGCTGTAGGGCCTAAACCAACAAAGAGTTTGTTAGGCGATAAGAGCTATTTATACGATAGGACCCTGCTTAAACAAAATGAGTCTACTTAATGATTAATCCTATTAAAATAATTTAAAAATAGAAGCCTATTAAAACTAAAAGGAACCGTCAACAAGTTGAAATAAAAGGGACCTATTATAAAAGTGAAGGAGTCTCTTGCTGAAATGAACAGTCACAAACTATAATGCGGAAATATAAAAGATAAGGAGAGATAGAAGAAGGACACAGTCGATTTATACTGATTTGGCTTACAACTCAAGTCTATGTCTAGTCTTCAAGTATCTAACTTGAGTGTTTTACTATATAATCAAGTAGTAATTTGATGAGCCTCTCCAAGCTCACAAGTTAATATTTTTTAAGGTTCTTCAACCTTCCACACTAATAATATTTCACTAGCCTCTACAAGCTCTTAAATAAAAATGAGGTTTGCTCGATGTGAGCTTCAATAATCTCTCTTAACAGAATTTCACTTTATAGCACACAAGAGAATTTTTATGAAGATATCACTTTTAAGAATGTATATGCCTTTGATGAGTTTCAACAATATAGCTTCGCAAGCTTTCGTATAGTTCAGTTGTTGTTCATAGTTGCATTGGCTCTTCCTTAAATAGGCATTTCCTCAATTAGTCATTGCTTCACTTGCATCCTTAGTCGATTGGATCAATTTGAATATGAATAATTTCGATGTCATCTTTGCTAAAAATCTTCCAATAATCATGGGGTTAATATATGACCTTCATAATTAATAGGATTCTTTCGGACAAACTAATTCTAATAAGGTAAGTTCATAATGAAGGTTCCTACATGAAAGAAAGCATATTTCTTATGATTTTATTTCCTTTTGAGAATAAGACCGTTAATTATACAAAGAAATAAATGCAATCTGAAATTTGAAATATTATACAGTTATCATCAAAAGCGTTAATCATAAATCTTGAGCTAACAATCTCCCTATTTTTTATGATGACAAGCAATAATAGATATATATTTTTAAATTCAAAGAGCTAATAGATGATTTCAAAAGATACTCGTGACTTTTATATGTTCAAACATAATTAAAAAGGAGCATGTCTCTTAAGAAAGGAACATATCATTTATATATCACAGATTTTCACAAGTTTAATAGCATAATCAGTCACACATATAATCGAGGCAACCTTGAAAAAATTGCATTGAGAAATATATCATCATATATGCAAAAATATGCAAAAAAAATATCCACATAAACTCTCCCCCTTTATCATTATCAAAAATAATAAATTATAGGGAAGAAGTGAAATAAAAAGAATGAAATAGTGGGAAAGAGTAAATACTACATCAAACAAAATCATTAGTATAAATAAGTCAAGGAGAAAGCAAATAGCAACAAATTTATTGGAGATATTCAAGGATTCTTTTGAGTAAAATCTACATGTCAAGAAGCTAATTTTTCATGCTATCTATTCATTCTTGCATTTGTTTTTAATTGGCTTGAATATTCTTCAGCTATTGTTGAAGATTTGCACTATTTTTGTCCTAAAGAGGGACAGGAGTTTCTTAGTCTATAGTAGGATCTAATTTTTCTGCTACTCTTTCAGATCTTTGTCCACTTAGACATTGTTTTGTAATTTGCATCCAAAGTGATAGGGAATGGAATGGTGAAACTTAGATGGTGCATACCAAATTAGATCAAAAAGAACTCCATAATAGATGAAAATCTTGGTGAGCAACATTCTATAAGGTAGGCAACTGGTTGTATTTTTATGATTCCCTTTTATCCACCATGAACCTCAGGATCATAGTTGGAAGATTCCTTATGTTCCCTTTTAGCAAATTGCACACCACACAAGTATCCAGCAGGCTGCACCTTTCAACTGAGCTACTATTGGGAAAAATTGAAGTAGCTGAAATCAATGCAAGGCATCATGATATTAAGTCTAATTGTTTGCTTCAGGGTCTACCGTCTTAGGTGTTTTTAGCATGAAGACAGATGGATTTGACAACTTTGACTAACTCTAGATCATCAACATCCCACTTATGATAGGGAAAGTTAGTTCTCCCCATTTGAACTACTTGTAGTATATCTCATAAGATTTCCTCAGAAATTAAATTTTCACATTTATGCACCCATGAGATAATGGCTAGTTTTCTACTAATTTCTTTCTTTTTCATGTGTGTGTAAATTATCTTAACTAACTCATAGCATACTGTCTCATTTAATTTCAGAAAAATTTTCTCAACCAATAGCAACAAAGTAAGGAGAGATAGGTATACCTATGTCATCAAACATCATGGGAGGCAAGATCCGCCTAGCAACCACCTTTTTTTTACTTATACTACATTTTATAGCAAACTTCAGCTTTCGTTGATTAAAACATTTTTGGTGGTATTGATGTCTCTCCTTTTTGTGCAGTTATTTTTATCTTCTTTGCCCTTTTTTCTTTAAGAGTCATCTCTTCGTGAAAGAACTTATCAATTGTTTCTTCAGTCATATGCACTTTTCCCTTCTTTATGTCTTCCCTTTTTTTTTCTCTAGATTTTCTTCCTCTTTCTTTTAAAATTCAAGGTTTTCTTTTAGTTCAAAAGTTTTCTCGACTTGTTTTGTAATAATGCCTCTAGTTCGTGATTGTCTAATTAACCAAGAATGTTCTTCATCTAAATCATCATCATTTATAATAAATCATCATTTTTTATAACCCAGTGCACTTCTGATACTTAGGGTTTATGGGAGATAGGTTCAGTAACATAAGGTTCACCATGAATATAAATAGAAGTTGGAGTTTTCTTTTATCCTTTTGATTTAGTTTGTTCCATTGTAGGTAAGCTTGGTAAAGTCTGAGGGAGAAAACAGGAGAAAATGCAGAGAGTTAGGGTGTAGAGAGAATAACAGAGAAGATGAGAGAAGTTTGCTTAGGGCATACTAGGTGATTCTTTAGCATTGATCTCATGAGAGGATGAGTAGACATATAGACCAGAAGAGGAAGCATAATCAGTTGCTTATCTTTTGATAGATACATACGTAGAGTTGTCAGACTATATATGCATTTTAAAAAGGTTAAAACGACATCAGTAATGACTTCTTATTTTTAAGATATGTGTAATCTTGCTCTATTAAATAGAGAAGAGCCTTTTAAAATGAAGGGGCCTTCTAAACTTTAACGAGCCTACCAAACCAAGAGAGAGTTTCAAAAGAATCATAATAGAAGGAGCCTACTAAATGAAATGCAAAGACAAATAACAGAGAATATTCATCCAGAAATAACATTAGAGAGTTTGCACATACCAAGCTCTTTTTTTAACATGCAAAATCTATCTTTAGAGAGTGGCTTAGTGAAAATGTTAGTTACTTGATTCTCATTATTAACATGCAAAAAAATCAATGGTTCCTTCTAAAACATGATCTATAAGAAAATGATGTTTGATCTCTATATGCTTAGTTCTATAATGATGTACATGATTTTTAGAAAATTTTATAGCATTCGTATTATCACATAACATAGGAATATGAGAAACAGCTTGTAGTTGATGATTCATCTATAAGATTTGAGTAAAGCACCTAGCAACTATTGTGTATTCCGCTTCAGTTGTCAAAAGGGTTGTGCAATTTTACTTATTGCAGGACCAAAATACTAGACATCCTCCAAGAAATTGACACTAACCACTTGTGTTTTTTCGATCGACTTTATCACCTGCATAATCTACATCACAATAGCCCACTATTTCAAATGAATCAATTTTTAAATACCATATTCCAAAATCCATAGTTCTATGGAGATATCGAAAGATGACTTTCTTTTGGATTTGATTGAAAATGTGCATAAAGACACACACTAAGCATAATGTCTGATCTTGAGCTTGTAAGATATAATAGTGATTCAATCATTCCTCTATACTTTGTCTCATTAGTAGCTTTTCCTTCTTTATCTTTATCAAGTTTTGTGCCAGTATACATTGGAATACCCATTGGTTTGACATTCTCAAAATGATATTTCTTGATGGGTTCCTTTGTTTATTTATTATGGATGATGGAGATTTCTTTTTTTGTTTTTCTGATTTGTAATATGAGAAAGAATGATAATTCTCTTATCCTGATCATTTCAAATTCCCCTGCATTATTGCTAAAAATTCTTCATAAAAGGATGGATTAGTAACACCAAATATTATTTAATCCATATATATTTGCACTATGAATAAATCATTTTTCTTTCTCTTAATAAATAAGGTTTTATCGACCTTTCCTCTTTCAAAGTTATTGTGGCGCCCCAATACCCCCTAGGAGGATATTGGGAGTGCCACACACACAGAACTTACGGAATACGAAACACTTCAAAACATACGAAACACTTTATACATACATTTCCATAATCTCAAGTAAACATACATTTCATATCATAAATTTATAAACTAGACTGTATAAAGGTTATTACAAACCTTTAAACAAAAATTCAGGACTCGCATACATCAGTTACAAGTCCAAAAACAAACTTAAAATACATTTTTGACAAAAACAAATTTCATACTTTGTTGGCTAATGAGGTTGACTTGTCTCAGTCCTTAATTCCTTCTCTCCGAACCTACACGGGACAAATCCACTGTGCTAAGCATATAGCTTAGTGAGTAATAACTAAACTATGCTTAAACAACAGATACAAAATCATATTTTACATAAGCATCTTAATATACTGAAATTCATAATAGAATATCATTTCTTCGCATTCTATCAATCATATTCAAAAGCAGAACAAAACATACAGAATATAGAACTGATTTTCAACATAGGGTGTTAACCCATTAGATCAAAAATATCGTTTTTTTCCTTATCAAAACTTATCAAAAATCAAAGTACAACAGGAGTTCCAATACAGAAGACACCGAAATGATAATACAGAAGATACCAAGGTGCCACTACAGAAGACACTGAAGTGCCAATACAGAAGACACCGAAATGCCACAGGAGCAGCTGCAGACCCTTCTAGACATACCTATTTACCCACGACCAGGAATTGACAGTTTTAAAACCAACCAAATTCATTTCATGTTCAACATAATTGGTCAATCATAGTTACATGCATCAAAAAGAGTTCAGAACACAATCAGCATAAAACACAATTCAATTCAAAACTAAACATAGCAAAATAAAATGTGCGCATCCTAAAGATTACTAACAGCTTTGCAAATCATTTAATGGAGCAAAATCAATAGGAAACAAAACAATCAAAGCAAAACTATCAAAATTTACTTACTAAATTACTTACAAAATTGACCATCTAAATTACTTACAAAATCTCCCCTTTTTCTTATTGCCTTAAAGTTCCAGCAATATCTGGAAATGGTTGCTCTATGCGTTCCTCTATAGCATTTAATACAAACACATATCACTATTGTGCATGGTTATGAAATCATTTATGCACATTCATAAATACTGAATATGTATAATGTATGTTCATAACAAATTTCCAGTTTTCTTATCCTCAATCTTGTCACATTATCAATCAGGTGAAACCATACTTAATTGCTCAATCCAAACTTATCTCACAACCAACTTTCGGGTTCACTTTGCTCAATTATTATCATCAGGAAGATGAGGTAATTAGGCAAATACTTTCTTCTATAAAGTTTTTCCTCTTTGTCTTAGGTTTACAATGATACCAATTTCATCCAATTTGGTTTAGTATATTGAAAGTTATACTCAAAAGATTTCAGACTATTCTTAAACCTCAACAGAATCCTTATCTCAACTTCCAATCAAATTCTTAAATTTTAAAGGTAGAATTAGAATTCCATCTCTTCATAACATTTGTATCCTTATGACTCTAGTTTAATTCAAAACAATAATCAATCCATTTGGAAATCTAAAGATCCAGATATAAGCAAATTACCGAAGTATGTTCAGTAAAAACATCCCAGTTATCATACTTCAGTATAGTCACATTTTCATCTTAAATTATTCAATCAATACAATTCAAAAAATTCTAATTTTTTGTGGAGACGTATTTCAATGTCTTATGAATCCATGGTTTTAAGAATCAAGTCATTTAGATATCAGATAAAGAATTTATAAGCAAAAGAAACAAAGGTGTTCAGGGTGAGTCAATCCTTTAGTCATACCAGCAATGTCACCGTCGTGTGTATGACTAAAGGATTGACTCACCATTAAGCACGGGGGTGACATTGCTGTGAAAGTCCCTCATGTTTAAGAACGATGTTGACTTCACTTGAATGGATTGAGAAGTCACCCTCGTGCTTAAGCATTTGAGAATGGATTGAGAAGTCACCCTCGTGCTTAAGCATTTGAGAAGTTACCGTCGTGCTTAAGCATGAGGGTGACTTCCAACTTACCCAGTAATGTCACTGTCGTGCATTAGCATGAGGGTGACTTCTCCAACTTATCCAACAAAGTCAGCGTCATGCGTTAGCACGAGGGTGACTTCTTTAGCATGCCATTTTTCTAAAAATCACAATCTTCTTCCTCTATTCCATTTTTCTCCAGATTTCTCACTTCTAGTTTATTCAGTGAACACATATAACTTTTAAACTAATTCTTCTACTTCCATTTCAATTCATCACATCTCAAACAAATAAAATCCAAGATTCAACACAAACACCAAAATCAAAACTCACAAACTGTTTTTCCTACATAATTACTGTACTTTACATTCAAGAATAACCCACGTAAATGCAGTCACGGGCTTGAGATTGTCATGCATACCCGTGAGTGCATTTCTCTTCTTCCATTTTTTTGTATCTTCTCTCAATTCGTACATCCCTAGTTCATATATTCTATATTTCTATACCTAGTATAGGCTTCAAACACATCAAGTATAAGCTTATATGATAGGTCATAAAAACCTGAAACCTCACACAGCTTTCTCTCATTACTGTGTTTTCATTCTACTACACTTGTTTCATCTTCTACATATCTTCGTCATACACTTATACAATTACTTTCATCATTTTATTTCACTTCCATATTGTCTGAACTCATTCTCAACCCAACTCAAAGTCAAGTTTATATCAAATACTAAAAACTGATGCATGGACATGAAAACATTTTCAACTCTCTCTCTCTATTGTAAATTCTTATCTTTCATCTGATGCTTTTCTTTTCACTTTCTTCTATGCTTTCACTTCATTCAATTCCTTTCTATATTAAGATCTCACCAAATCTTTTAAACACTTTATGAACAAACCCCATGTAATCGGTATTACACATCCACTGCATAATAATATCAACTCTTCTTTCATCACTAATACCTTATTAGTTTCACATACAACTCATGCATATGATCATTTCCAATTCTAACATATCATCAAAATCATTCACAAAACTCTAAAAGTTAAAACTTTACTAACCTTGTTTCTTCAAAAAAATCCCAGCTTTGATAGTGAAGAACAAGGTTTTGGTGGTTGGATAGAAAGCAAGGAGATTAAACATAAACAAACACTAGTTAAAACGAAATGTTTGTTTTGTACCGGATATTACTCATTGAAAGGTCAATGTTATGGTTTGGTAAAGATCAAAGCAAAACTGAAGAGGAAACTAAGGAGTTACTGAGTTTTGCCTTCTAACACACGTACTTACGTGTGTTATCATCGTAGTGACACATGGCTCCATACATGACTCTCATTTGTCCTTCATGCAAGCTACCACATGTCACTCTCCCATTTGCCACCTAATCATATATTTTTCCAATGTCAACAAAAATACTCGAAAATTTCTAAAATTTACCGAAAATTTCAAAATAATGGTAATAGTCTCCGAATGAGTTTTCCACAATTTAATCACATTTATAAATCCATTTTACTAGGAAAATGTTATGAATGCATGTACGATTATTTTGTATTTGTCAAAATACATATATACTTATCAGCGAAAACTCAATTATGCAAAGCATAAAGTATACTGAAATTCCATAATTTTCTTACCCCTAATATAGGGTGTTACAGTTATTCTCAAGCAGCAAGTTATGTAACCTCTCATACCATGCTCAAGGAGCCTGCTTTAAACCATACAGAGTTTTGGTTAACTTTATCACATAATTCAAATGCTTTTCATCTTCAAAACCTAGGGCTGCTTAACAAATACTTTTTCATTAATGTAACCATTTAATAATACACTTTTAACATCCATTTGGAACAACATGAAGTTTCCATAGCATGCAAAAGCAATTAAAATTCTAATTGATTCCAATCTAGAAATAAGTGCATAAGTTTCATGAAAAGCAATACCTTCCTGTTGAATGTAACCTTAAGCTACATGTCTAGCTTTATTTCTTACCACATTACCATTTTCGTCAAGTTTGTTTCGAAATACGCAACGAGTTCCAATAACTAACTTGTTTTGTGGATGAGGCATTAGATTCCACACTTTGTTCTTGTCAAACTGACTTAGCTTTTCTTTCATCGCTGAGACCCAATTCTCATCAGTAAGATTTTCTTCAACAAACTTTAGTTTTAATTGTGAGATGAGAGCCACAAAGTTATTCTTGAACAATGATCTTTTTCTTAGACTTTGAGAGGGATCTCCAAAAATATATTGATGTATATCAAAACCTCTCCATACTCTTGGTGTTTTTCATTACATAGGCTCCTACTAAAATGAAGGAGTCTGTTTTGTTGTAGATTCAGAGGAACCTTCTTGATTTTGTGATTTTGAAGGTATTATAGGAGTAGTTTGATTCTTCGATGTATTTTTAGGAATCAAATGATGCTCTTCATCATATGTATCAATTCTTTTATCTTTTTTGTCCTTTCATTATATACTCTAAATCATTTACTAGCAGTACTGTAGCCCAAGAAAATATCTTCATCTAATCTTGCATCGAACTTTCCAAGGTTTTCTTTTTCATTGTTTAGGACGAATACTGGCATCCAAATGCACAAAAGTAAACAACATTTGGTTTTCTTCCTTTCTAAAGCTCATAGGGGGACTTTTTCATAATAGGTCTTATAGGACATCTATTAAGTACGTAACATGTGGTGGATACTACTTCTGCCTAGTATCCATGAGGTAGTCCACTTTCACACAGCATGATCTTGTCCATATTAATCAAATTCTATTCTTTCTCTCTATAACTCCATTTTGTTGAGGTGTCCTTGAACAAGAGAAGTTGTGACTTATACCATTGTTATAGCAAAATTCTTCAAACTTTGTATTATCAAATTCTTTTCCATGATCGCTCCAAATTAAAGTGATGTAGTACCCTTTTTCTATCTAAATTTTTTCTGTAAAACTTCTCAAACACTTAAAAAGCATCATCCTTATTTAATAAAAAATAAATCCATGTAAATCTGGAGTAATCATCTACTAGAAAAAAATCATAATGTTTACCACCAAAACTCTGAGTCCTAGTGGGACTGAATAAATCCATGTGCACAAGGTCAAGTGGTTACTTAGTACACATAATATTTTTAAAAGGAAAGTTGCTTCCAACTTGTTTACCTTTTAGATAAGCCTTACAAACCTGATTACTTTTGAACTTTAAGGTTGGTAGTTCTTTTACTAACTCATTTTTTGACAATTTTGATAGGATGCTCATGTTGGCATGTCCAAGTCTAGAGAAACAAAACATTTAACACTATATGAGGATATGTCTTCCAGTTGAGCACAATAAATATTCTGATTTCTGTCATGTGTCTTGAACAACCACTATCAACTATCCATTGATTCTCCTTTATCTTTGTTTTGAAACATATTTGTAGAAAGCATTATCTCATTTTAGATATCCAAATTTTTCTGGGTCCTTTCGGGTTAGTAGTTTATCCTTTCAATCTCCAAACATACATCTGAGATAATTTCCTTTTATGAAAATTACAAGAATGACTAATGTGACTATGTTTACCACAGTAATCACATAAAACAGATGAATGATAATTGTTATGACTTTTGCCACTTCGTAAGTTTCTGCTGTCATGGCTATAGTTGTTGCTGGATTTAACAAAGAAGTTTTTATATAACTTGATATTCTTATTTTCACTGCATCCTATTTTGGATTTACCAAAAATGCATTTATCACTACTAAGCAATGCATCAAGATTCGTTCTTCCATCAACAAAATTTTCCAGATCTTTTTTTCTAGATATAAGATCTTTCCAGCACTTTTCTTCTTTTCAGGTTCTAAGGTGGCAACTTTTTCTTCTATCTTACCTTATTAGAATCATTTTTTAGTAGTTTATTTTCTAACTTAGCTACTTTTTCTTCCAGAACTTCCTTTTCAGAAACCTTTTGCTTATAGTCAACCTCAAGAGACTTATTGTTGTTTGTAAAATTCTTATTCACAAATTCCAATGATTTAATCTTACTCTTCAGATATGCACCATTGTTCTTGGACTTCTTAACTTCTTTGAAATACTTCATTGTTAACCTTTTGTACTGATCATACAAGTCATGATATGCATTTTTTAATTCATCAACTTTAATATCAGAGTTAGAATAATATACCTCATCATCTACTCATTCAGCCATAAAGAAAACGTTGCTGGCTTCTTTTAACTCTTCTTCTTCAAAGTTTTTAGAATCCTCATCTGATTAGGCTATAGTCATCAGTTTCTTTTTGGATTTCCTGTTCTCTAACTTGTCCTTTTGAAGAAGAGGACATTTTGGTCTTATGTGTCTGGTCTTCTTGCAGTGACAACATATGGTTTGATTGTTTTGTGTATTGTTATTGAAGTTACTGCCTTTTGATACAAACCTGTTGTTTCCATCTTTCTTGTTTCCTTCTCTTTTCTTCATCAGCTTCTTTTTATAAAAGCGGGCATATTTTTGACCATAAAGTTAAATTTGTCATCACCAATTATTTGCAACTCAGTGTCACTTTCATCAACGTTTGATTCGTTAGTTGGTTTTAGTGCCATTCCTTTTTTGTAAGAGGATCCTTCATCTCACATAAGCTCAGTTTCATGGATCATTAGATTTCCTTGTAGCCAGTCAAATGAAATGGTGTCTAGATCCTTTCTAGTTTCTAGAGTTGTCACCATAGGTCTCTATTCCTTTGGTTGTGACTTAAGAATTTTTGTTATGAGTTTGTCATTAGGATATATCTTTCCCAAATTCTTTAAGGTCGTGATGATGTTGTTAAGCGTTCGAAGAATTCATCTATGGTCTCCCTCTATTTCATGCTAATAGTTTCATATTGATGCATTAAGAGATTTATTTTTATGTTTCTTTACCTCATTCATCCCTTCAAAGGTAGTTTGAAGTTTGTCCCACATTTCTTTTGTTATAGAGCAGTAGGATATCTTTTCATATTCTTCTAGAGACAACGCGTATATTAGGTGAAGTTTTGCCTTAGCGTTTAATTGTGCATTTCTCCCATCAGCATCAGTCCATACTTCTATGTTATCAGAAGTGGGAATTGTATCTCTAACTTTAATTGCTTGTCATACTTCGATATCTACAGATTGGAGATTTGTGGTCATTCTCTCTTTCTAGTATAAGTAGTTGTTTCCATTAGAGTAAGGAGGCTTTGTGACTGATTGTCCTTTAAAAATTCTCAAGGTGTTTACTATGATCTATCACATGCTATAAAACACAAAAATGTGAAATCTAGCTCTGATGTTAAATGATAAAGCAAACATACTCAAGAGGGGATGAATTGTGTATGACTTTTAAAAAGAAATTCACAAGTTACTTTTAATTCGTATAAAAAATAAATCCTAGTTAACGAATAAAAATATTCGGAGCCTATTAAATGATAAAGCTTTTTAAATGATAGGAGCCTGTTAGGTGATAGGAGCCTTTTGTGAGATAAGACCTTGCTTAAATGAAAGGAGCCTATTGCATGATGAATCCTGTTAAAACAAATTAAAAATAGAAGGCGCTGTTAAAACTGAAAGAAATCGTCAACAAGTTAAAAATAGAAGGGACCTATTATAAAAATGAAGGAGCCTCCTGTTGAAATGAACACACATAAAATATAATATGAAAACATAAAAAAATAAGGGGGGAGAGAGAAGGACTCGATTTATACTAGTTTGGCTTACAACCCCAACCTATATCCAATCCCCAAGTATCCAACTTGAGCGTTTCACTATAAAATCAAGTAGTAATTTAACAAACCTATCCAAGCTCACAAGTTAATTTTTTTTCAAGATTCTTCAATCTTCCACACTAGTAGTATTTCACTAGTCTTTACAAGCTATTAAATAAAATTAAGGTTTGCCTGATATGAGCCTCAATGATCTATCTCAACAGAATTTCACTTTCTAACGCACAAGAGAATTTTTACAAAGATATCACTTTCAAGAATGTATATGCTTTTGATGAGTTTTGACAATATAGCTTCGCATGCTTCTGTATTGTTCAGTTGTTGTTCGCAGTTGCATTGGTTCTTCCTTAAATAGGCATTTCCTCAATTAGTCGTTGCTTTACTTGCATCCTTAGTCAATTAGATTGATTTGAATCTAAATAATTTCGATTTTATCTTTTCCAAAAATCTTCCAATAATCATAGGGCTAATATACGACCTTCATAATTAGTAGGATTCTTTTGGATGAACCATTTTTAATAAGGTAAGTTCATAATGAAGGTTCCTCTAAGAAAGAAAGTATATTTCTTATGATTTTATTTCCTTTTGAGAATAAGAACGTTAATTATACAAAGAAATAAATGCAATTTGAAATTTGAAATATTATATAGTTATCATCAAAATCATTAATCGTAACCTTGAGTTAACAAAACCTAACTTCTTACATCTATTATGAAATCATAAGTTTGGATCCAAAGAAATATTATACTTTATCAGCCTGATTAATGCCTCCATACATGAGATGAACATGAAAAGGAAAAGTGATCCCTTTATCTCAATCCTCTACCTCATCTAAAAAGGTTAATTAGTTCCTCGTTGATGATGAAACTGAAGGAAGTGCAAGTTATACAAGTGTTCACCTAGTTGCTGAATTTTCAAGAAACCAAAATGTTATAGCAAGTTATTAGATTAATCCTAACGAATTGTGCAAAAGCTTTGTCAAAGTCTACCTTTATTCCACAATTTTTTAAGGAGTTCTTCCTATTGTACCCTTTAAACAATTATTAAGCTATTGCTATATTATCACCAATTTGTCTCCCTCCTAGAAAAGCTACTTAATTTCCATCTTTTAAGGGGCTTAACTCTTTCCTCAAGTCTCATAGCCATAAAATTATAGATGATTTTATAAATAAAATTGCACCAGGATATAAGTTCATAATCTCTAAAAGATCTAGAGTTGTAAATTTTGGAAATTAAACATAAAAAGGATTTTTTATTTCTTTTAAGAGCTTAACTTTATGAAAGAATTATAAAATTACTCTTATAGCCATATCCTTGATCAATGGTCAAGCTTTTATGAAGAAGTGACCATTGAGGCCATCAAGTCCAAGGGCCTTGTAGGCATTTAACTGAAACACCACTCATTAAATATCTTGTGCTAAGAAAGGACAATTTAGAAGCTCTATTTCCTTATCCTTAAAATGATTGTTGATAAGGGAGCTCAATTATTACATTAATAGTTAGAGCATCTAAGGATATTTTGAAGAAAATGTAAACTTCTTCCTTGAGGCTTTCATAGGAAGTGATTTCTACACCATCTAGCTTAGTGAGTGAGCTGATCTTGTTGGTATTACTCCTTGCATTTATTGAATTATGGAACAACACAAAATTCTTATCTCCCTCTTTTAACCAGTTAATCCTGACTCTTTTTTTTGGAGTGACTATTATGGCTTTAGCATAGTTAAAAATAGTTTTCTCCTCCTTTGCAGTCAATTTAGGATCTTTAAGTTATTGATAGCAGTTCTCCTCAGCAAGAATCAATTTAGTTTTTGTTTCTATCACAAGTAAATGATTAATTTTTAATCTGTTGGCGTTAATGGATTTGAGCTCCTACTTAATTTGAGAAAGTTTTTTTAACACATTTGTAAGCCTTGCACCTTTGGACATTATAAGACATATCCCCGAGACTAGTATCTGAAAAGCCCTATTCATTTATTAAGAAATTATTGAAGGGATTTTTTTTCCTCCTCACTGTGGATAGATTTTTGGATGAAGATTGTAGTAAGATTTGAGAAACTTGAATTATCAAAAATGGCTTTACTTTTTTGGGATTATTCCATCTATTCTTGATTTACCAAAGCCTAATCCAAGTTCTTTCTTATGAGCCATCTAGCATTTTGCTTACTAGTCCAGGCTAAGAAATATCCCCTAGCTTTAAATCATTGACTTCAATCTGCTTTATATAGTCTTTGAAGTCATTGGAAAAGTTCCTTAAATTCACATGCCTTTTAAGCTTTGATCTGTATAGAATGTATTTAAATCCTTAGGACTATATAAAGATATTGAATAGATGAGTGAATGCATGAGATTTTGTGTGAAAATAGTTCCTTTAAATTGATAAATTTTAACTATTTATATATATGATAGAAATTTATGTGCTATCTTAAATAAACCTTATTTATGGTGCATTAACTGGTAACCTGATTCAAACAAGTTGACATTAACCTTTCTTAAGTCTATTGTAATAATAATAATGCGACCATGATGGTGGTGATGATTTGACAAAAAGGACTATTGATTTCTTAACATCTTTAACTTAGTTAAATTCTCTTAATTTAGTTTGATCTCTACCATTCCTATAATAGCTTATTAGATCTCTATCATAAAATCTCTATGAGCATTCCTATAATAGCTAACTCTTTTTCTCTTAGTTGTTATCTTATCCATGCAAATTAGTTTTCCAATAAAATTGGCTAGTAAGTATAGGCCTTTTATTGAAAAATATTCTAGGAGAACATTCTTTATATTAAGTAAAGGGGAACATTCTTAAACTTGATTTCCTATAAGCTATTATTAGGTCTCTAGACTTATAGCAAGATAGGGAGGTTGAACACATATCAGGGTAGGCTCACTTAGTTTTATGTTGGTTTCTTACTCTATGGGTATAACTTAGTTGGATTGAGCTTGTTTGGAGTTGAGGGAAAAAGGTAATGTAACATCCCCTCACCAATTGGAAAGGGTATTTTGGTCATTTTGAA
This sequence comes from Erythroxylum reticulatum, assembly GCA_025504915.1. NCBI lineage: Eukaryota > Viridiplantae > Streptophyta > Magnoliopsida > Malpighiales > Erythroxylaceae > Erythroxylum > Erythroxylum reticulatum. The sequence goes on along the minus strand of JANSVA010018886.1, from coordinate 28 downwards.
TGGGTTAGAATCATTGAAAGTGTTTCAG
>JANSVA010018858.1:0-15137 GCA_025504915.1 Erythroxylum reticulatum | reverse complement strand
GTGTCGTTTAAGGAATTTCCATAAGTTTAAGTTTACGTTAATGATCCGAGGTTGGGTTCCGGAAACGGTGCCCAACATGACCACTCAAACTTCTCCTATTTCTTTGTTAACTTGGTCAGTGAACTGTTATTTTGGAAAATCCTTCAACAAATTTCCTATAGTAGCTTGCCAATTCAAGGAAACTCCTAAATTCTATCACAATAGTGAGAGGTCTCCAATTAGTAATAGCTTCAATCTTCTAGAGGTCCACACTATGTCCTTCAGCTGATATGACATGACCCAAGAAAGCGACTTTATCAAGCCAAACCTAACACTTACTGAACTTAGCATATATTCTAGATTAAATCCTAAAAATATTCCACAACCATCTCACCATTAAATTGACCATAGGATACTTTAATTGGGATCAATACTTAGTAATTAGGTGCCTTAAAATTTTTGAATGGGTTTAAAATCATTAACACCCATTATTTTTCAAAAAGGACATTTTGTCCTAAACTTATGAAATTCCCAAAATTAATTTGACTGGACTTGTTTTCAATCCGTTTCAATGTCATTTGACTCTAATACTTATTCTGGGTATTTTCAATTTTTTCATTTTTTGGGAGCTGGGTCCTCAAAATCCCTATTCAAGTGAAAGTACGATTTACTAGGGTTCACTATTCATCTAAAAATACTATTAATTCAGAATAAAATCTATAAACTGATCGATAAAAGGGAAAGTTCGTGGTTTTACAAGATTATTTATAAGGCCAACCTCTACTTCATTACTTTTTACTAAAATTCACCTACTCATTAGCTAGTTTTATTGTTGTTATATTGTTATCCTTTGGTAGTTTACGTGTGAAGTTGAGATTTAGTAATTATATTTTGATAATTTTAGTGACCTCCTAAAGCCATGAACCCCAAGTCTTCTACTAACATCAAATCCAAGTGATGGTAATGTAGTTTGTTATTTTGGGTTTAAAGCCTTACTAAGAAGTTTATGAAGTGATTATAATCCAATGAGGAGATTTTATGGATGCCTAAAATATTTAGTAAGTTTCTATTTTTAATAACGTAAAAATGCCAATATATGTAATATTTAGCCTATTAATTTTTTTTTAGGTTAGAAGATGTGATTTTTCTAAAGTAATAGGATGAGAAATTTATTGAGAGGGCTACTAAAGTGATTGGTAGCGCCTCGTAACACTACATAAAATAAACTAAACCTAAAACTATAGCAAGTGGTAAGTCTAGGTCGATCCTACAAAGATTAAGTCCAATTACTTTTCTAAATTCTACGTATATGTAAAACAGGGGGTTTGGCTACATAAAATTGAATATGTAAAAACAACTCAATCTAAACAACAACAAAGTGATAAAATTGATGAGTGGTTTTAAAAAATTCGGTTCTTTGGTTTAATCTCGACCTAAGCACAATTTCACATATGTCATTGAATTATCGTCCTCACATCTCCCTTTAGACTATTGATCATGAATTAACAACAAGCTCTATTTATTCCAATTTTTCCTTTGGTTGTAGTTAATTAAGAAGAGCTCATTAGTTAACCCTAACTATCGATAACTTTCTAAGTTTAATTGGATAGCCATAATATCATTGAGAAAAATAGACCAATCTAAGCAATAATCACACAAGATCGAATTATTTAACTTATGTTACATTATCCTTAATGATTTAATACCGTTAGTTGCCACATACGAATTCAAACACAACTATTACGTATCGTATTCAAATTCTAGCAATGGATTTTCATGAAAAACGATTCAATAAAGCATCAAATGCATTCTTACATAATACCGAATCATTAATCTCAAGATAACGTAAACAATCCAAAAAAAGGAGAAAGAAAACGATACACAATCACGTATGCTTAAATGTTCTCCTCGGCGTCGATTGCATGTCCAAACTCGCGTCAGGTGGGTTAGCCCTCCATCTTTTCCATAGGCTCCAAGAATCAGCCAAGAATGTCTCTATCATTGTTAAAAACTGACCAGAATTGAAGAAGAATCAGGTCTGGTCGTTTTCAGCTGTTCGGTTTAGCCCAAAAACTTCATTTTAATCTCCAAGAATGAAGAAGAATGAGCAGTTTGTTTTCTGCCCAAAAACTCCACTCTTTTCCTCCAGCCGACATCTATATTGCTCCAGCCATCGCCCTTCTTTCTTTATGATAAAAGCTAGCTTAAAATCAGTGGGATATGTGGCAAGAACCGAAGAGAAGAAGTTGCTCCACTTTCTCGGTTCTTCACTCTTTTGTTTCAGCTAAGTGCAGTCGACAATCCCCCTCTTTTCTCCAGCCAACCCCTTACTTTTGTTCGCCCCTCTTTAGCAGCCGACACTTCCCTCTTTATTGTCCAAAGGCTAGGTTAAATTGAATGGACAAGTGGCCTCAAACTGAAGGGAGCTTGATGAGCCAGCTGCAGTCCAATTCTGCCCTCCTTTTTGCCGCATATCACACCTTGTCTTACAATAAAAACTAAGTTAAGATAATAATGGGACTGGTGTCTAATGGTTTCAGCCCTCACATGTTTCAGCCCTCACATGCTTCAGCCCTCACATGTTGCAGCTACGTTTTCATTCTTCTCTTAGCAGCCAACACACACACTTCACTTATATTAAAAACTAGGTTAAAATCATGTGATAAATGGACAATAGCTTAATTCTTTTGGTAATGTAATTTATGTTACAACTATGGTCTTTTTAAATCAAAATGTTACATAGACTTCCATTTTTATGCTCTATCTTGTCTCTTTACTTTTAATCTTTTTCTTCTTGTTACTCTGTGAAGACAATAGAGTATGAATATTAAGAAGATGACTCAATAAGTATGCTTTTGGTCACTTTAGCTCCTTCACTTCCAAAATATACCTAAAACTAAATATGAGTTAAAGTGAGTATCCTAACCATTTTAAGGCATTAATCACTGAGTGTAATGAATTAAATGTATCAATAATTAAGCACCTATTAGTGATTTATAATACAATAAAGAAGAATGCATGTTGGAGAAGGAGGCCCAAACAACCATTGCTGAAATAAGTACAACCACGGAAATTGGAGAGCGAATAAAGCTCATGAAGCAAGACATTAGTTTATTGAAAAAGGGAAAAATAAATTGAAATTTATTTTAGTAATTATTTTAATAAGGGTTTTTGTTCTTATGGTGAGTGTTATTTTTAAAAATGTTATGGGAAAATGGAATTGAATTGAAATATTTTATTCCAAACTTGAATTCTAATGAATGTAATGATATGATTATATACTGGAACTTCTATTAACACTTGCAATATAACATTTTAGATCTAATGATTCTCTATCATTTCTCATCATTTGCATTAGAAATTCTATTGACACCTATAATATTTAGCAATCCATAGTAATAACACATTTGGAATTCATTAACCAACATTGTGAAATATGTTAATGTTTGATATGCATTTTGAATTCATATAAAAAAATGGAAAATATGTTTAAGATAGTTGGAAAGTGGCAGACATATATATATATATATATATGTCAACAATACATGTACCAAAAAAGAAGGTACATAAAAAAGTGGAAACTATGTTTATGATAGTTGGAAAGTGGCAGGCATATGTATATATGTCAATAATACATGTATCAAAAAAGAAAGTACTAACATCATCCATCCATCCATCTATACAATATTATGTGAGAAGTACATCCATCAAAAACTTATTGCTAACACATATGAAACTTTAATATGGTTGATTTTATGCCATATTGCATCCGTCATTTGTAGTTGATTGGGAAAGTTACTCATATAGTGGTTGAGTCAATGATGCTCTCCTCCTTTTTGCTTTAGTTTGTAATTGTTGAAAAGTTATATTAGATGGTCCTTTGAACCCTAATTGTTCAAATTATAACTTGAATGTATGTAGATTAACATCTCCATGCTTCCTTTTAAAAGCTAACAACCTAGAAACACACATGTCATTCACAATATTTATTTGAATTAATTATTAATAATGTAATTAATGAGTATGAATGGAACTTATAGTATTGCCTTTTCAACTCAACATAATAATATCTTCAACTATGTTTGCACATACAACTTATATTAATAAAATGTAAAATAATCATCAATTATTATAACCAAGATAAATTGATTTAAAACTAAATGGTTATATATCAATGAAGATACTTCAATGATAACTTGATAAACATAATGGAAATAATAATGAGTTTGATATATGAAGTTAATCACACTAAGAAAATTAAGGTTTGTAATTAAAGAAGGTTTTATACTTAGAGATTCTTGACCAAGTAATGTTGAACCTTCCTTTTTACATTTTCCACTATTATGGCTAGAATTGCAACATTTCTTACATTTTTATAACTATCCTTTCCAAGATAGAATGTTGGTAATTTTCAATGATTTAGGCTCATATTATCTTTTACTTATAGTTGTTTTTTCTAATCTCCTTTGCATAACTCTTTTAGGTAGTGTCGGTGTATTGCCTTTACATCCATTGTAGGCCAAAAAATTGCACCCTAATAGGTTGAACACATGTTCATACAAACTAAGAATTTAGGCCTTCTTGTAGTAACTATCTACGAATATCCCAATCCTTTCTGGAATGGTGAATATCACTTATCATATGTTTTCAATGGTATTCATCAATGTTTTCAAAATCGAACTAGAAGTTAAATTGATAAGATAAGATGTTTAAGGTTTAAAAGGTTTAATTGGTATTAGACCATCATAAAACCAATTAAAGATTGAATAAAATTTAAGAATTTGAAAATTAATTGAAAAAAATTGTTCACACTTATCGAAAAATTTAAAGTTTAATTGAAAAATAAAATTGTTAAATGAAAATTAATTGGTTTATTTTGGTTTGTCAAAACTAATTAGTTTAAGAAATTTGACTGATTAATTAATAAACTAATTGATTTTTAACAACTAAAATTATTAAACCAAATCAAACTGAAAAATTAAACACTAAACTGAAAGTTGACCAGTTCAAGGTTTTCACTATTAAATTGGTCAAACCGGTCAATTTTTAAAACCTTGGTATTCATATTGATCTTATGCCTAATAACTACATGATTGGTGTCTAAAAATCCTTACAGTATCTTTTCCATCACCTTTTGACACTTCATATGCTTTATCTTCATTCCAAACTGTTCTCCATTGCATTATACCATTTTTATTCTTCTCCAATTTCTTTATAATGGTCCAAGCATGTATAAATTCTCTTCTATCCGTATATCTCTTCTTGTCCATGGTTTTAATTATTTCAAGTATGCTAATAATTGGCCTATCTCTTATTGGTAAGATCTGCCTTTCAAAGGTTTCATTTATATTGCTGTTGATAAATAGACATTCAATTTAAAAAATAGGTAGCATCTTGCCCAATTCTCTTTAGGATATTTAAGTAATGCTAAAGCATATCTAGGTTTTATTTTGTCCAATATTTTTAGTTGCTTGTTGAAATCTTCCATATATATTAATCATGCATAATTCCAAAAATACTTTCATAAATCCTTTTTTGTCCAATTTATATGCCAATTGTTGTATATATGTCTAGCACCCATTCGATGAGTGGAATTTGGTAATGTTTCTTCCACAACTTTGATCAATCCCTAAAAAATAGAAAATTTAGTTAATATAAAAAAGATGTATTCAATTAATTATAAATATTTGAAGAATAAGATAACTTTTGCATTATCATATATGACAGTAGGTCCTTCACCACTATCCAATTCCAAGAATTAAGCCATTAGATTCATAAACAATATGCATTATCATATATGATTGTAGGTCCTTCACCACCATCCAATTCCAAGAATTAAGCCATTAGATTCATAAACAATCTTTAAGAATTAGTGCTTTCTACCTCTACAATAGCCTAAGCTAATGGATACATCCCTTTATCACCATCCCACTTTACTGCACTCAATTACTGGCCTTATAATTTTATTTTTGAAAAGAAGCCATCAATACCAAATATTGGCCTTAAATGCTTCCATCTTCCTTTTTTATGGCACCAAAAAGAGATAAAGAAATATGAATAAAATGTATAACATTACTATAACTATTGTCTTATATACATAAATATAATTTTGTATACCTATAATAAAGAAGTATCTTCATTCCTTACAAGCTATAACTACATTTATAACACCCTCTATATAGAACCTACAACCATCCACACACATGGTAACCAAATTCCTATACATGCATTCAAGGTATACAATTCTATTTAATGTTATACATATTACAAAACTTACCATTACTTTACATTATCATTTAAAATTAGTAATACATCCTTACATTTACATGGTAATCCAAAAAAAAACATACAATTTCCTTTCTTCAGTAATGTACAACCATCTTTAGCTAAAAGCATATTTCAAAAGTGCTTTTTCTTCTATTTTTTGGTCTTAGTCCTTACAGATGTTCCTTGTATCTCACTCTTATGACTTGGACCTATACAGATTAACACCCATGCCAAGCTTGAAAGTTTAGTGGGGAAAAAACTTACTTTAAATGGCCATTCACTGCAGTCATCCACTAAGCACATACATTCAGAAGTATCTAACTCACATACCATAAATTCACATTAATGAACTAAACATTGATATTCAATGCTCATGTAAACAATGATGACCTACTTAAGCAGAGTTCATAATGCAAATATGCTTCAACATATTATCCATATGCTAAAAATGAACATTTATAAGTCAAATATTGATATTCAACCCTCATTGATACAAATTATCAATACAATTACACATCATTACATTTCATACTTACAATCAATACAAATGCTCATCAATACCAATTATTCAGGTTGTTATACTGTATTTCTTATTTATGATTTTTAAGTTTCCTTTCTACGTTAAGTTTGCATATTTTCTATAGGTATGGATAATAGGTGCTACAGATATCCAAAGCTATCAAACTGTGGATACCTAAAAGTATCAAACTATAGATCCCCAAAGGCATCATATTGTGGAGACATTATAGTCTCAAATGAAGACACCATTGGTGTCAAACTATAGCAGCTATGCTGTATCCCTTAGGTATACCTATCTATCAACCACCAAGGCAATAGAGGAGGCATTATAACATTTCCTTTAACTATTTGCCAATTTCAGAATTCATATATTGACAAGTCACATGATATACATTTGAAGTCATACAATCTGTATTGGCGTTCATACATGTAAGTGATAACTTACCACCATTAGAAGGGTGTCAAAATCAGACTTTTATAATCATATTATACACTTATGAGAAATAAATATGCATAGAAATCATTTATGTACATGTAAGTTTTCTTTTGAATGCATTATGCTTAATATTAAATTCCAATGTTCTATCACCCAATTCTCATATGGTAAGTCCTATTTCATTTATTTGTAGGTGTTTGAAAAACTTTATACACATTAAAAAAGGTTTGGTTAAAATTTAGTAAAAATTGAAAATGACAACAAACTCAAGATAGTGTAATTTGGGCTAAGCCCATGACGGTCTAAAAATAGGCAAACAATCATTCCAGGAGCAAATCACATGTCGGACCAATTGTTCCTTAATATTAATATAGAAAAAATTTGAATTAATTTTCTAAGTCTTCTATAAATTTGTTTCCCTATGTCTATAGTTTCCATATCACTAACAATCAGGTCATTTAGACTTCCCAATCATGAGATATAGACCAATATCAAAAGCTGCTCCAAAATAAGGGCAACATTAGGTTACCATTTTCAATCTCAATTTCTAATATCATAAAGCCAGAATTAAATCAGAGTTTTAACTATAGATTTCTATTTCTATGTCTTATTTTTCATATTCAACTAAAATAACCCAATTTAGAGGTCTTTAGGATGAGTTATGACCTAAATAATGTGACTAGTTCAACAAACTGTAGACAGAATTCCACTACAAGATATTCTCTTGTCATATTCAACCCATTTTATGCAAGATAACACCAAAATAACACCAAATAATCATCCCCGCAACTATTCCACATCCAAATGAATCTTTTCATCCATTCAAACAAACAAACAAAGAGAAATTAGACTAAATGTAGTCCCAAACCTTGAAATTGGCAAAGTAGTTCTTCTAATGCCTTTCCTTCCCCTCGTCTTTGGTTTTGCTTGACTCACCAAATGAAAAATGATTGGATGAAGCTAGTGAAATGGAGAGGAGAAAAAATTGAAGTTAGAACCCCCAAGAGCCTTCCATCTCCCTTCTTCATAAGCCTTTTCATAAATTTTCTATTCTTAGACACATATTTCGATCCTATTAGACAATATGTTACAATCCTGTTCGACCATGTATTATAATCCTATTAGATCACATGTTACAATTCTATTAGATCACGTGTTAAAATTCTATTGGACCATGTATGACAATTTTATTGAACACTCACAAGCTTTAATCTTATTGGTCACATATGCTTTCCTCCAATTGGTCCATATGTTAACTTTAGAAAAATTACATATTTGTCCTTCTTCTTCCTTTAATTCCCACATTGTCCTATGATCTTATCAATTAATTTCATTCCCATATGTCAATTTTGTAATGGTATAAATTTCGTTCAATTCGGTTAATCATATTGGGAGTTATACCTAAAAAACTACAGGTTGTTCGAAAACAAGGATAACAACTAGAACTTAACTTCAAACCAGAATTTTAAAATCTTATAGGAAGAATCAAATTTCAGTTCCTTCATCAAAATTTTAGATCTATGTATCTAGTTTAATCTCTAATTAGAATTATCCGGAGGTTTACATGCCAAGATATGGCCAAATTACAGAAGTCTGTTCAGTGGAACCTATTCGTCCAGTGAGGTACACATCCCAAATCAACTAACTTCGGTCTTATCATGTAAGAGCAACATAAAAACACATCCAATTTAACCAAAAACATTCCATAAGAAAATGAGATACTTTTCTACCAATTCCCCTTACATCATGTTCATAAATCCAAGCAAACATATCAAAAATTCCCATCCATATTTCATATCTAAGTATGTATGTCCATGTCGAAAGGAAAAATTTACCCATTTACCCAATTTTTTTACATTAAGTACCATTATGTCTCTTACTATACTTAGATTCACTTATTCATCACGTTTACTTCTTATTACACCTTAGACATGCTATAATAGTTTTAGGGTATATGTTAGGGTCGTACAACATTGTTGAACAATGATTACTAATCTTCAGTTTATGTAAATATCCTTGTAACTTGGCATATTCATTTAACAAAACTAGTTACCCTCTCTTTTCTTAGTCTCATCTTTATTACTTTACGTACAATTTAGTTAAAAGATATATTAAGTTTCTCTCTATAACTTTTAATCATATTTTCCATCAAGATATTATGCTTTTTAAGAATTTTGTCCCTTAAACATTTCATAAGGAATTTAGCTAAAGCCAATTTAGGATTATTGGTATAACCAACATATAATTCCTATAGATATCTCTTAATACACTTGAATTTGATCCTATAGTTTTCGCTCTTTTTCAACTTGAAATTTTATCTTGTTTGTACTGTATAATCTATAATAAAATATTTAAATTCATTTTCATTTTCATTTTCATTTCCAACCTCCGTCCCAATCTCCACTGTGGTCCCACATTAATTAGATTATGCCTAGTACTTAGTTTTCTCAATGGTTCACCAGGTTCTTCTTCACTTAGATATTCATCATTACCAATAAAACTACCATAATTAGTTGAATCAATTTTAATTGGTTGGTAGTCATTAAGGATATCAACTTGTACAAACCCATAATTGTAGTCACAATCATCATCATCATCTAGGTCTTGATCAACTTCTTCATTAACTTCATTAATATTTTAATTAGTATCACTGGCTTCTTTACCAGCTTCTTCATCAATATGTTCATCAGCCTTATCAATCTCTTCACCAACTTCTACATTAACTTCTTCATTAATATGTTCATCATCATCATTATCCACCATAACACCACAACTTCCCTCTTCACCTTCACTTTCTTTATCGTCTCCTTTTGATATAGGTAATATCTTTGGAGCAAGGATTAAGGTGTCTTAAAAATGGTTTACATAAACATCAACCATTTTATGGATTTTTGTAAGGTTAATCAACATAAGACAAATTTAGTTTGATTAAATAAGTTTTAGCATCTCACTAAATTTAAAATCAGGTACATTGTAATATGCCATGTGAACATTAAGGTATCCTAAATATCTTTTCAATGTCACATATTTGCCCATAGCTATTATAATCAAGGTCAAAGTTTTTCAAAAATACTTGTTTTACCATCAAAATATTTCATCTTAAGTGCTACTAGGAACTTTCTCCTATAAAACGACCTTATACAACCAAATGGGGTCGTGATATACCTATTCCTAAGGAAGGGGAAGTGATGGCTTTTTTTAAAATACTAAAAAATACGTATCAAGCCCAATGGTTTTCAAATATTAAGTTAATATGAATTCTACTTCATTGTTCAATAACATAAGATAGAACATGGCCATACTTTTGGATGCAAATTTACATTGTATAACACAAATGCAATTTACAAAATAAAGAAAACAAAGATGAAATCTGTTCATACATCAATGGTATTGGAAACTATATGTTTTAGAAATTTACCCCACAAATGGACATTTTTTCTTGATTTAGTTATACGTAAATTTTAACTTATGTCCATCCAATAAACTATAGAAGTGATGCTAAGCATACCTATTGAGATCAAACCATTAGGTACCTTTTTCTTAATCAGTTTGGACTTTTTTTAGTTTTTAGTAATGTTTGCAACAGTAAACTGGAGCGTATAACCAAATAGATACTTACTAAAAATGGAATAAACTAAATGCTTTATGTTTTCAAAATTATTTTTTCAATGTTGAATCTAATTGAAAGATAGCCAATATGACAAGGTTAAGAACAATTCATTAGAAGCAAGATCATTTATCTTGTTAGCAGTTTGTAAGCATAGTGACTTGACTACCCTATAAGTTCCAAAAGGAAGGCTTTACTTTTGCAAAATGTAAGCCCTGATAGTATTTATTCACCTAATATACTCATATCTTTTTTCTTTATGAAATCATACATAGGGACCGTATAAAGCAAACGGATAGATAGAGGGACCATATATAAGATAGATAGAGGGACCACAATATAGACCATAGACCACATACATTAGACATAACATCAAAAAAAGACTATAACAAATAGAAAAAGAGAAAGATTAAAAACACCACCCACCACGATTAATGTTTCCTATCCACCTATTTTAGTGATCCTCATGCTCCTTAGAAAATGAACAACAATTTTTATAAGAGAGTAAACCTGTTCAAATTGGTGTGAGATGTGAGAGAGACTAGAGAGAAGTCAATAGGAAGCAAGGGTAGAAGAAAAAGTAGATCATATGCAAATGAGAGTGCAAATAAGAAGGGTCATCGTTGCTTCAATTAAGGATTTGATCAAATCCCTAATTTCAAGAATTATGGTTTATTGATTAGGAAAATTAAGGATTTCAATTAATAACATAACCTAATTAATTAACAATAAATAATAATTATAGTACGAATTTAAATTATTAATTAACCTAATTAGGATTAAGATTAACTATTATAATAAGAAAATATTTTATTTTATTATTTTTCATATTTGATAATGGTCCCATTATGCCATATGGTATAAATATGATAGTGGGACCCACTATCAGATTATAAAAAATAAATAATTCCATTTAATGTAGATATGAAATTTAACTAACAAAATGCTAATCTCGCTATTTGGGGTCTATTTTCTATATATTTGAAATGTTAGGGTTCAAAATTGAATGCTTAGGACCATTGGAGTTCAAATTGTATTATGATGAAAATGTTAATGTTCAAAATGCACTGTTTGCCTAATTCAGTTTGAACCCAAATGTTTTAGATTGTTAAAAAAGAACTCCAATATTTTGCAAACATTTAATTTAAACTCCAAGTTAATATCTCTATCATCTCCCCATTAAAAAGGTCCTACTTGACATTTTTTAATTTTTTCTATGTCCCCCTTGCCAAATGTGCATCTTATATGGAAACTTGGGTCTAAAAGTTAATGGAATATTTTTCAAGCCTATAACTTGATGTTAATTATTTGGCTTTTCATATGGTTCATATCTGCCAAAGACAACTCTTTCTTTGCAATCCCTAATCCCTTTTTCTTCCTTGCTCCTTTGATAATCCTTTAAGCTTTTCTTCTTCTTTGACAAAGGTATCAACGATGCAATCCCTTTGTTTACTATTTTGGGATCATTGATTCATGCAAATTTATTTATCTATCTATTCTTATTTCTTTTCCATGTTTTCTTCGTTTATCTTTTATATGAGTTATTATAGTAATCAATCAATTACTTAGTTCATTTTATGGAAGTGTTAAGTTCTCCAGTCTCTATGTCTCTTTTTCTACCTCCAATTTGTCATTAACATACTTCATATATTACTCCTTTCAATATTGTTGCCTCTATAATAAGACTTCTAGTCTAATGAAATTCATATGTGGTTTCTGAATTTCATTAGTTACATATATTATAACTTATCATTATTTAGACTATTTGTTATGCTATTCTAATCCTATATATATGTTGCTTTGGTAGCAAACATTTTGAAAATAGAAATAATAGTGTTGATGATGTTAAGTATTTAAATAATTTTTTTGCACTTGTATTCTTTTCATGTTTAAGAGAAATTTAAAAACTTCTAATGGAATTTTTGGTTCTTGTTAAAGTGTCATATATTGCATAGAATTATGAAAGGGTTTCCTTATAAGGGAACCTAAATTAATTTCAAAACAATTAATGAAGATCTTTTATATATTATATTAAAATTTTTTTGCATCTAGACTTTAAGTTATCAATGTTTCATGTACTTTTTGCCTCCCTATAAGACAGGTTATAAACTAATTATAGAGATGTTTGATGAAACTAAAACAAATTAGACTAAAAGGGGGAAGTTCAACAATTATATTTATATAGTTTTGTACTTAAAATGCCTCCCTCTCATTTTTTTTTGGTCTCCTAAGAACTTATGTGTTGCTATAACCTCTGTGCATGTTCTTGAAATGAAATGAAATGGTGGTATCCCTTTAGATTGCATATATTCTTTTCCATTCAATTTGTCTTCCTTGAATAATCAGATTATTGACTAAAAAATGATTATGAATCTCTTTTATAATTTTGCAAATGGAATTAATCAACATCTAATAAGTTCTAACTATAGTAATATCAATAAAGTGGTTTATTTTATCAAATGAATGTTTTTTGAAGGAAGTTATAGAGCAATCATAATCCTGGCAGAAAAGTTTTCGGAGAGCTATCTATGTAGTTCAAAAGTTAAGGGAAAATATCTCTATATTGAAAAAGGAAGCTGAAAAAAAGGAGAAGTATTCAAGAAATAGACCAAAATGAGCACTTAAAAATTATGAAGCAAGAAATTGAGATTTTGACTAGTAAGAAGAAATAGTTGAGATTGATGTTATTCAATATAATTGTGATTTATTTTAGTTTTTGTTTCATTATTCATATTTTACATAGTTGTAAAATTTTGGTATGATTATTGTCAGTATACTTATACATTATCTGTTATTGTTGGTACTTCTGTGGAATAACTCAATCATTAAGAGTATTCAGTTCCCATTTTAACAATAAACTCATTTAGTTAGTTTACAAATATAATATGTATTTACAAAATATAGATAATATGGTGAGAGAATTCTAGGAAAACATTAATTTTCATAGTATAAATAAATTGGTACGTTGAATTAATTTACAAAATACATCAACTATTATAGTACAAAATAAATTGGTTCAACAATACATCAATTATAATAATACACCAATTATCTAGTTTATCAACTGGAAATTGCTCCTAATTGTTACTCTCTTCTTGGTTTTTATAAATTCTAATTGTCATAAATTGATCCTAGAATTACATTTACACCTAAAACTTCTTGGTTTAAATAACAATGTAAAGAATCTTCAATTAACTTGTTGATATTTCCTTTTAGTCGTATCTGTAGAACTAGTAATTTATGAACCAACATATTAATCAATGGGTATAAGTTTAATATCGACCATCATGTTAATCAAAATGCATATGAGTTTAATATAAGTACAAGTATCTAAATACATGTTAAAATCATAGTGATGGTTTATTGACTAGGTTGAAAATTTTAAGCACCTAACATACTACTTTGAATGTAGGTTTGCTAAACAAAATTTGATTTAAATAAGTAGCATATTTCATATAATCATTCTTTTGTAAGAGAAAACAACAAGTTCTTCCCAGTGCTAAATCTTTAACTGTTGACCATTGAATTGAAGTTGTTTCAACCTACAAAAGAATATACTCAACACTAATATAAATGAAAATGATTATAAACTAGTAGTTACTTATATTGATAGGTTGTTCATTGGGTCTTAGTTAAGTTACACTTTTTATTATCATATCTAGAAGAACTGTAACCTTTTGTAGTTCATTGGCATTTTCCCCTTACCCTTCTTTGGGATGTCACTTCCTTTGCACAAGCCTTTTTTTGCTTTCGCTCTGTCCAAAATTACTAGTTACCTCATAATGGCAGCTTGATAGTTTATTTGTACATCTCCTTCTTACCTTTCATTGAACTTTTGGGAATCACTCTCTTAATTATAGATTTATTTGTTCATAATCGTTCAATGGGAAAAAAAATCACCCCCTAATAGACGTTAGAATTGATCATACACTCTTAAAAAAGATTTTATAGTAGTCATCGACATATGCCTTCAAATCTGTTTAGAGTGACTAGAAAACACTAATAACGTGTTTGGATAGGTAACCATATAAGTCCTATGCTCTAAATCTATAATAATTGTCTCTTCCTAATATCACAATAGGCTTTTTCTTCCCTTTACTAGCCTCATATGCTATATCACCATTCCATATAATCTTCTATTATATTATCTCTTTCTTATTTTTTAAAGCTTTTTGATAATTATTAGTGTAATATTTAATTTCTACGCATATATATATACCCTTCTTTAAGCAGGTATTTCTTATGATCATTCCTGATAATGGTAGGCTCAACCTTAGATTTGAAGTTCTCCATTCTTTTGGATTGGGCTGTTGAAGCTTCTAACTCATG
>JANSVA010018833.1:0-15137 GCA_025504915.1 Erythroxylum reticulatum | reverse complement strand
GACGTTTCTGTATTAAGGAAGAAAATGCTAATCTAGAGCGTACTGTGAGTCAACCTAGATGATCTCACTTGATTAATTGTTTGTTTTAAATTCTGTATTGAATTATTATGTGAATGTGATTATGTTGATTCCATACATTGAATTTCTGAGGTGTTTGATGCAAGAAATACATATTGGAAGTACTCATTGAATGTGAATTTAATGAAATAAATTATTCTCAATGTATATGTTGAATGTCGGATCAAGGTCTGATAACAAATCTGAATGAGATTGTGATAGTGAATATGAATGTGTAACATTGAGCACATTTGATTGACTGAATACATGTGATGCATTTCATTACATGACATGCATCACAACATAAAAACTGTTGTGACCGGAGTGATTAGTTTGAAAGAACTTAAAGCTCAGAATATACACAAGAACCACAGACTCAATTGTTAATGTGCCCGGTATCTATAAGGGATATGGGAAAATATATAAAACAAGCCCAGATCCATAAGGGATATTGAACAATAAAAAGGCACTCGATCATGATAATAATAATTAGAAGTGAGCCTCATGTGCATTACATATATAATTGATACGTATGTTTTAAATGATCGAAATGAACTATTTGACTGCTCTGAATGTGAAATGTGAAAATTGTGAACAAAAGAGTTTTTTGATGTTACATGATGATAAATGAAATGATGTGAAATATGTTATTGTAGGAATTGAAGTGTTATGTAATTGAGTAAGTCATCAAGGATGGTTCACTCACTAAGTTCGCAAAACTTAACTTAAAATTTGCAACATTTTTTAGGCTTAGAGAAGATCTCCAGTTAGACAAATTAGAGTCTAGCCACTGCATTCAAGTAAGAGATAAAGGTCGAGATTAGTTTGCGTCTGTATAGATTTTTCTATTAATTTTTGTATGAAAGGATGTATTCCGCATTTATTGTACCACGTATATTTGAATAATTTTGTTTTGTAATGACTTTAGAAATTGGAAATGTTTGTAAATGAGATTGATCAATGGGTGTACGTGATAAATTTGTAATAAATTTGATTGTTTGACCATCATAGCGCACCACCCTTATAGAGTGTATTTCGGGGATATGCACTATAAGAGTGGGGTGCTATAGAAGTCATCCTCATACAACTGATTAAATTCAGAAGCCCTAAAAATGTATTCAATGAACCATAATCAAACTTAACTAATCTCCTCCTCACATAAACCATATGAACATATATTATCCAAACTCAAATAGCCCACAATATAAAGAGAAACTATAATAAAACTTGAAAAAGACTAGATGTTAACTCCTTCGAACCTTTTTTTATTTTTTAAAGAAACAATATCAAACTATACTTTAAAAATGTAAAGCACACAGTCCTTGTTCCCTTCAAAGAAATTCAAACCTAGGCTTATTCCTCGTCACATAATCTTAGTTATCAACTATCTAGTTGATTTCTTCATCTCAAGCAACTGACTTATCCTCAGCCTGAATAGTTTCTTCAAAAGCAGCAACTAACTATGAATCTAGACAATTTCTTATTTTTCCTTCACTACGTCTTTGTGCTTGTAATTGACCCTTTATAACATGATTATTATGAGAAATTTAATGGAGAGTGTCTAGATTTTTAGTTTTGACCCCTTTGAAATATCATTTGCAACAGCTTGTAATATTTTAGCCTTATATGCCCGATAACCCTTCAAAAGTGACATGTAGGTACGAACATTTTTCTTTAAGATTTATCCTTGAATAGATCTTGTTGCACCACTTTTCTTGTCATCAGACTTAAAACATTCTCCTTTATAGCAAATGTATTAAAGGTCTCCTTTATTTTTACTAATTTCTAATAACTTTTCTAGCTTTTCGGTACCTCCATTTAACATTCTTATTCTCTTTTTCGTACTGACCAACTTCAATTTTGTGTCATCGAGCTCATTTATAGTAAACAACAATTTCTTCTCTAAATCTTGAATGATGTTCTTAATGGAGAGGTTTTTCATTTTCTTGCATGTTTGCACCCATTTTGCATACATTAATTCAAAGCTTCGTAAATATTCTCTTTTTTTATCATCTAAACCACTGTCATCATTATCATAATCTGAGATTGAGTTTTGAGCTGATTTGCCTACTATTTTTGGGAATTTTCTTATTTGCACACATTTTCATCATCGGTTACATCCTTTTTGGTTACTGTTAAGCAAGAAACTAGATTTTTGCTGTCTAAAGTAACTAATGCAACATTATTCACAACTTCTTCTTCACTTCCATATTCACTTTCAAATTCATTCTCACTCCAAATGCTCATATAGGATTTCCCTTTTCTCCTTTTCTAGGTGTTAGCACATTCCACTTGCATATGTCTGAAGCTTTGACACTCATGACATTGAATTTTCTTCACTTTTCTTTCACTCTTTTGATTTTTCCCTTATTGTTTGAAATTACTATTTAATGTGCTCCTACCGTTTTGCCTAAAATTGGATCTATGCTTCTTCAGTTTCTTTAATCACTTACTGAAATTTCTTGTCAATAACTTCATATCCTCATTCTCATCGGATTCATCTTCAAATTCATTCACAGCTTTACCAATCTCGACTTATAATGTCAATCCTATGCTCCTCTCTTGTTTTCCCATTAACAAATTCATCTCAAAATTGGTAAGAATTCGAATTACCTTATCCAATGACAATTTATTGATATGATGAGCTTCCTAGATTGCTACAATTTTTGTGAACCTCGGAGGTAACGATCTCAATGTCTTCTTAACCAGTTTGAAGTTAGAGTACTTCTTCCAGAGTTGATATGCTTAGGTTTCTATGTCATGCAATCTCTCATTGAATCTCCAATAGTTTCACTTTCTTCCATCCTCAAGTCTTCAAATCTCATAGCCAATATCTGAAGTTTTGAAGATATCACAGATTTCGATCCCTCATGTATAGTTTGTAAAGTGTCCCACACTCTTTCTTTGATTCATAGGCTAATATCATAGCAAAGCGACCTTCATCAACTGCACTAAAAATGGCATGTGAGGTTTGAGAATTTCCAAACGCTCTCTCTTCTTCATCACTTATCCACTCAAATGCATCTTTAAACACTGCTTCTCCCTTTTCATCAGTCGTCACTGGATATGTCTAGTCATTTAAAACTGAGTTCCACGGTTTTGCTCCTTATGCCTGAATAAATACTCTCATATGTGATTTCTACGTAGGATAATTTGAATCATCTAACAATACTAATATGATGAATGATGCCTCTTCTTTTATGGCCATAATTATGAAACATAGATCTACACTAACTTGATGTACCAAGTTTTGATTAGATGACCTTGCTCTGACACCAGTTGAAAATCTAAAGCAGTGTTGTAGTTTCGCAAAATCTTCAATTTACTGCAATCAATTCTAGTAAAAATCAAAAACCAGAAAAATTAAATGCATTAATATAAATCAAGACTAAAATTTGGTAACATAGTTTAGCACACTTTGTTTATATCTGCAGGGCCCTCACCCAGCTGAATACTTTCATTAACAATAATAGTTTTATATAAGACTTTACTGAACTGACACCACTCAACCCTAAACACTATCCCTTATCCTCACTACCTATTAAAGTATTTCACACTTGATAACACGACCGACTTGTGGTAGCCTCAATAGAGAATTTTTCTAAACAATATTTTAATGAAAGAACAATAAATAAATAACTCAAGTGATTAAATAACTAAGAAAAAAATAGAATACACTTGAGATAGAAAAGAAGAACAACTTTCTGATAGGTTCAGCTCCACTTAAATAAATCTGAAAATTGTCACCACAAACTATGGGCTTATTCTCACAAATTATAGTACTAACTCACAGTTGCAACAGGATGACATCAAATATAACAGACCAAGCAAACAAGTTTTCACACAAAAAATCCAGCAGAACCCACACCACAATTAACCTTAGCAGAAGACACACACAATAAACAGAACAACCCAACTGTGACCCACACACCAAAAGATCAACCCCCAGTTGTGAACAATCCAAGATGTTGCACCCACAAAGAAATCAATTGATAAATGTTGCAGCCTAAGATGGAATTATACCAAAATGAAAAAAATCAACACATCAGTCCTTCCATGCACTTCTTAATCACCAAAATCAGAAAACCCATAGCCCCTAAATTCACACTGATCGTGCAACCAACCAAAACAGACAAAGAAGGAGTTATAGATGTATACCATTTCCAAGTTACTCACGATGTCCTTCTGCCCACATAAACGTGATCCTCACACACATTTATTGAAGATAGAATTCTTTCACACTTAAACCAATATCCAAAAATCCAATTCAAATAAGAAGTATTATTTGGTTACACCTCATCTTAATTTAGATTTTAAGACTTCCATTATCTTGAAGATCCAATTATCAAAAATGCCAAAATTAAATAATGAAATATATAACACATATCTTAACAGCAAATTAACAATTTTGGGTGGGAATTGAACTAATCTCCATCTGAAATCTAGACTTCTATCATACACAAAAAAAATATCATTCTGTGTATATCAATAAAATGATGATATTTTTGTCTGTGTAAATAGAATTTAAGTTTTTTTTTTTGGTTTAGTTTGGCGCTACCACCTTATCCCTCCTACCTTCCATCAACTTCTACCTTAATCCTTGACTTCTTTCTCAATCTTTTAGTTTAAGTTTTCATTTTGCATCTTCTCTATTTAACTTTCTTAATTTCTACTGTCTAATATATTTTGCCTTTCATCTGTTTAAAGATGATTTTATAAATGATTCTAGTTACCTCTTCTGTATTGCTGATCTTTTCTTTATATTTTTCGTCATTTTGAACTAATTTTTTTCATGATAAAGTAGATCATTTTTGGAAATTATTATATTATAGATTTAAACATATTAAGTTCTTTATAGGTTTTATCATTATGTCTTAGTGGACTTTTATGGTGGTTGATTATTTTAAGAAGGAAAATTTGAACAAATAATTCATTCAAGAGCAATTTTTTTTCTTTTTCTTATCTTTTTGGCTTAAGAAGTTGTTTTAGTTAATTTTTTACATTTTTCAAGAATCAGAGATTATGGATCTCAAGTTAGTGGATTTTAGTGTTCACAAATTAAAGGATATAGCTTTAAGTATGTGCCAACAATAATATAAAGATAACTTAGAGTCAGGCTTTTGGCCCTGATCTGACTAAATCTAGCTTTGTCCTATTTGAACCTACCTTGATTTGATCAAGCTTTAAGATATCTAAAATTCGATCAAGTTCAATTTTAGGCCAAAATGCTTGAGTCTGATTAGGCGTAGACCGAGGTCGAACCCCTTTACCATTTTTATATATAACTTCACTCAATCACTTTTAGTACTACGATAATAACAACAACTTAGTAAAAGTCCCACTAAATGTGAGCTCTGGGGAGGTCCAATGTACGCAGTCTTATCCCTACCTAGTAGGGAAGTCGTTTCTAAATAACCTACAAGAAATACTCAATCACTTTTACTATAAAACCTAAAACTTTAGCTTAAAATTTGTTCTCCAACAATATACTAAATTCTTTAAAGTCTCTATATATAACACGTGGCTAAAATTCCTCAAAATAATAATATACATATTTCTCTTGTTATTCTCAAATGGAGTCACTTGGATTAAACCTTTTCTTATCTTATCATAATTTTTGTAACTACTTTATGGCTCATCTATTAGCTTGAACAAACAACTGCCTCCAATCACTAGTTGACAAGATTTCTTGTATCGCCTAAGATACATCATCTATCACTGTCGCCCAACCCACCATTAATCAGATGTCCTTCTTATTTTCACCTAATATGTTTCCTTCTTCATTGTCACATAAGATGCAAAATTCATCACTATCACCCAACATACCACCATTTAGTTGTCCCTCTAGTTGTTGCCTAAGACGTGTCACCCTAGCTGCTGCTAGTCACCTAACTCTATGTTTATCTCTCATCTAATAATTTGTTCCAACTTTATAGCAAATTTATATTCCAATTTGTAGCAATCTTTGTTTATTACCAATCTATTTAAAATAGGAACCCATTTATGGAAACTTTATTACCAATATATGAACTTTATGGCACTCTATAACTTTGTGTTCATTGACAAATGTCCCGCCATATATGTTCTGATATATTCAATCAACTGTATTCCAATTTTTTATTAGATATTTGTCTCTTTCTTTCCATGATATGGATAAACACGACATTGCCAAACCTATTACTCTGATTTGATGGGATTAATTCTGTCTAGTAGGTTCAAGAAATATCTAGTTTTTTATAAGGTAGCAGGGTACAATATTGTTTTTCAAATGATTTTGTTAAACCCACTAAGAAGTAAGAATAAAGTCTTAAGGACTTCAAGGAACAATTAAAAGAATGTGATTATACAAAAAATCAAATTCTCATATGATTCCATAACACATGTAAGCCAACAATGAAATGAATCTTTGGTTGTTTTGAAATTGTAAACGATGTTTAGGACATGCTTGATAAATGATATTCCATACCCGATAATCAATTTCATTATTAGAGCAACTACGTTATATAAAGTAAGAAGCTAGACAATCTGTATCTAAAACTTTTTTCAGGGTTGCAAACTATTTGGAATCAACTTGTTGCCATATCCAAAATGGATAATTAAAGAGATGCTAAGTTGCATATTCAACAACATGATCGCATAAAAGTAATAAAGCTTTTGATGTCCCTTTTGTTTTAAATTTGAACCAGTTTGTTAATCTCTTTGCACTACGATTCGTTTTCACAAATGATCATTGTTGAGCTGATATATAAGAAAACCAAGTTAGCTAGATTAAAATCCCATTGCTCTTTTGGCAATGTCATGCTATATAATTTATAAGATCTACAAGTTTCCATCCTCTTAGGAAAGGGAATTGTAATTATTGCAAAGAACCTAAACATTAGATATATGAATTTTTAATCAAGCCATTAAAAAAGGATCATAAACAACATCATGGTCATCAATAGTGTAAGATTCTTCTTTGATCACTATATTCATTAATGATTCCATTAAGTCTTCTAAGTCTAACTTTGTTACTCTTATTGATCAAATTAGCATTGATGCCCTTAAACATTTCTTCATAATCTAGTAATTCTATAATATTAGCCTTGCTTGTTACACTAGGTATAACTTCTTCTTGGTATCTTGAATATGATTGCTAAAATTATATGAGTTATGTACCTTCATTGTTCAAAAATAAACACTCAATTTTCCATATACCTATTATACATACTATTGATAATTCCTCCATATCTGTTATTCATGTTCGTACTATGTCTACATCTAATCTTGCATTACTAAATACCTTTTTAGTTTTAATTTTCATTTAATATGATATCTATTATCCAATTAAATTATTTTCTTCTTGATGTTCATTTTTTATATCATGCTTGTCAAGTACAGAATGAAAAGTTGTGACATAACCTTAAGATAGTGCATAAGGAGGGGTGATTTTCGAACTTACATCATTTTGTATACCCATGAACCAATCTAGTTATGGTGCTACTATTATATTTGTAACTTGGTACTACCATTGTGGTTATGCTTGTTTTTAGTATTTGAATTCTATAATTTCTAGTGGATAAAACAAGAATATTTTAATTATTTATCTTGCCAATTAGCTAAACATCATGATTTACCTTTTAATAATAGCAATTATTTGTTATTTACCCTTTTTGATTTAATCCACTCTGATAATTAGGTCCTTCTCCTGTTCCTACTATGAGAGGTTTAAAATATTTTGATATCTTTTTTATCACTTTTCTCATTATAAGTGAATTTATTTTATAAAGAAAAAGTCTGATTTGTAGGACATATATGCTTATGTTGCTTAAATGGCCAAATTTATTTATTTTTAAATAGTGGAAGTCTTTCAAATAGATTATGTTATGAAATATAAGGATAATATATTCCTTACTCACTTGTCCTAATACGGTATAAGGTTTCATCCCTCTTGTCTATTACATCTAATAAAATGGGAAAGTTGAAAGGAAACATAGGCACATCCTTGATATGATAAAGACCTCATTTATTTCTTCCTCTTATCTTAGGCATTTTTAGGCAAAAGTAGTTATTACTACAATATATACTACTAATCTTGTTTCCTTTATTATCATAGGTAATAAATCTCCCTATGAACGTCTTTTTCATCATACCACTGAATATAATAGTCATTGAGTTCCTAATTCTTCTTATTTTATGTTTCTTCATCCACAAAAATGTTTCAAATTAGAACCCAAGATCGTTCATATATTTTAGGGTGTCTTATTAAATATAAAAGATATAGATGTTTGGATTGTATCTTTAGATGCCTTCAAATCTCTGACATGACACGTTCTAGGAACATAAATATTCTCATCTTCATCTTCCTTTTAAGTCTGACCCTCCACCTCTTTCTTCATTGATCCCTCCATTAACTTATTTCTTGATGCTATTGAGTCACCAACCTTATCTTTATCTCTCTTAGTTGCAAGTTTTAAAGAATAAAGACACATATCTCACCTAAGAACCTAACCCCACTGAAGGATTCAAGTTATAATGAACCATTCCAATCATCATAACCTATCATGACCATTAAATTCCCTTCTTATTTAGGACGTTATGTTGCAAGTCCCCCTCATTTTAAACATCATTATATTAATCTAGCCATCCTTACCTCTATAAGCCTACAAGCTATAAAGTAACCAGTGTTAATTCTTTGTGGCAATAAGTCATGAAACAAGAATCATAAGACTTAGAGAAAACTGAAACTTGGGATCTAGTTCCACTTCCTCCAAGTAATAATTTAGTGGGCTATAAATGGTTTTATAAGGTCAAAACAAAGGTGGATGGTATTATAGAATGTTATAATGATCAACTTTTTGCCAAAGGATTCATTCAAAGGTATGAAATTAACTATGAGGAGACTTTTACTCTTACTACCTATCCCAATACAATCTACAGGTTCATTGTTATTTTTTCCATCAAAAAAGTCCAACAACTACTTAAAATGGATATAAAAAATGTATCACTTAATGGTGACCTTTTTTAGGAAGTATATATGCAGCCACCTCAAGGTATGATCATCTTCCAAATACTGCCTATAACCTTAAAAAGATCTTTATGATCTTAAATAAACCCTTAAAGTTGGTTTCTGAAATTTATCTTGATTGTTTTAACGGTTTGGATTTATTTCTAGCCTACATAACAACACCTTGTTTATTTAGTGCACATATAGAGGTTATCTGCTCTTGTTATTATATGTAGATGATATGATAATTACTAGTAACGACTTGGGTAGCATTATATAATTGAAACAATAGCTCAATCAACATTTTGAGATGAAAAATCTAAGACATCTAACCTACTTCTTTTATATATCCTTTATGATGATTTAGACTACTCTCTCTCCTAAGAGAATCATGGTACTAATCTTTCTCTTGTAGTTATAGGGGACAATGAAATTGCTCCCTTTTATATTGAGAGTGAAGTTTATATCACACCAACAAGTGGCAAACCTTTGGATGATCCTATTTGTATCAATAACTAGTGGGAGAGTTTGTTATATCTTATAATTACTAATATTGACATAGCCTATATAGTTCTCATTATAAGTCAATTTATGATGGCTCCTTGAACTAATCACTATTCTTAATTGCTACGTACTTTTTGTTATATTAAAAGTACCGTATTTTATAGTATCGAACTCTTATCATCCTATTTTTTAGAGCTCCACACATACTCTAATACTGATTAGGTTCGAGATTTTATTGAACAACATTAACAAATAACTTTTGTTTCTATCTTAGTGATTCTCTTATCATATAAAGAAGTAAGAATTAAACAATTATAGCTTGTTCTAGTACTAAAGCTAAATATTGAGCCTTTACTAACACTACTTTTGAACTCATATGGTTTCTTTGGCTATTGTAGGTTACAAGAATTAAACATTCATCAACTACTACTATCTATTGTGATAATTATAGTGCCATTCAAATTGCTCATAAATGATGTGAAGAAAGAATTAATCTTTTTTCTTATTTTTCACAATAATTGCCTTAATATATACACAATTCCTAACTTAATTTAGGTAACTAAAATATTTCCTATTTATAGAAATATCCCCTATTTTTAGCAATTTCCTAAAGTAAATATTAATGATATCCTCTTGTTTCCTATTTTATGATTGGAAAATAATTTCTCCTAAATCACTGTTCTGATTTTCATCACTCCCCCTCAAGTTGGTAGGTGTATGGATGTCTTGCATTCCCAGCTTGCTTATAACATCTTGAAAATGTGCATTTACTAACCCCTTAGTCAATACATCTGCCATTTGTTTGGCAGTAGGAACGTATGTGGTGCAACTAATCCCACTTTCCAATTTTTCTTTACTGAAGTGCCTATCAATCTCAATGTGTTTAGTTTTGTCATGTTGTACTGGGTTGTGAGCAATACTAATAGCTGACTTATTATCATAGTAAAACTTTATAGGTCCTTACCACCTAAGTTTCAAATCATTCAGGATCATACAAATCCACAAGATCTCACATATATCGTGAGCCATAGCTCTAAACTCTGCCTCAGTACTTGATCTAGCCATAATTGATTGCGTCTTACTTCTCCAAATGATAAGATTGTCCAAAAATATAGTGTAGTACCTAGTGGTTGACCTACTATCAATGCTTGAACCTCCCTAATCTGCATCTGTATAAGCTTCAACTGTTTTATTGTCATTTTTCTTAAACATATTCCCTCTACCATGGGTAGTTTTAAAGTACCTCAATACCCTATACATTGCTTAAAGATGGACATTTTTAGGGTCATGCATGAACTGACTAATTACGCTTACTGCATATGTTATGTCAGGCCTAGTACATGACAAATAAATTAGTCTTCCCACTAGTCTTTGATACCTCCCCTTATCAATAAGTTCATCATCTTTGGCCTCACTTAGTCTATGATTCTGTTCTATAGGTGTATCAATCAGTTTGCACCCTATCATTCCAGTTTATTCTAGAAGATCCAAAATATACTTGTATTGGGATAGAAAAATTCCTTCTTTCAAACGAGCTACTTCTATGCCCAAAAAATATTTGAACTTCCCAAAAAATTTTATTTCAAACTCTTGGGCAAGTTTAAATTTGAGGTGTTTCATCTCTTCAAGATCATTACCTGTGACTATAATGTCATCCACATAAAAAATGAGGGATGTCATTTTGTTTTCTGTAGTAAATTTAATAAATAGAGTGTGATCTCCCTGAATTTGCTTATACTTCATTTCCAGCATAGCCTTTGTAAATCTCCTAAACCATGCCTGAGGAGATTGTTTAAGGCCATACAAGGCTTTGTTTAATTTGCATACTTTATTCCCAAACTTATCTTCGAATCCAGGAGGGGCTGTCATATACACTTCTTTATTTAGATTACCATGTAAAAAGGCATTTTTTTTTTACATCTAATTACTACACATGCCAATCAAAATTAACTGCCAAGGATAACAATATATGTATAGTGTTTAGTTTTTCTATTGGGAAAAAAGTTTCAAGATAATCAACCCCATAAGTTTGAGTATACCCCTTAGTTACTAGCCTTGATTTATATCTTTCCATTGAACCATCTGCTTTATATTTGATTGTGAATATCCATTTACATCCTACTATTTTTCTCCTTTTGGTGAATCTAATATTTCCCATGTTTGATTCTTAATTAATGCATTCATCTCATCATCCATGGCATTTTTACAATTCCTATCCCTAAGTGCCTCATTAAGTTTTTGTGGTGTGGAACTTGAATTTATTTTTGTAAGAAACATTTATGGCTTGGAGAACATTTTTCAAGTGAAGTGTAATGTGAAATTAGGTATCTATTGCATGTTCGTGTGCCCTTCCTAAGAGATACAGGGACATACCAATCATCTAGTTCAGAATTTTGTACTTCAGTACTTGATTCTGGGTTAGATCCTTGAGCCTGCTCTGGTAAGGTTTGGATAGTATCCCTTCATGAGTAGAGTAAGAGAATTTTAGTAAGGATGGATGTAGTATTTTTTGAGATATTTGGTTGGGCACTTTCTGCCTTATTTTGGTCAAATTGGTTAGGTGTTATAGGGACAGTAGTGGCTGACTTAGCCTATGTATTTGGGAAAGATAAATCAAATAAGAAGTTACTCTCGCTATACTTATCTTCCACAGAATTCCCCATCTCCCCCTGAAGATAAGTATTAGGGAAGAAAGATTGACTCTCAATAAATGACACGTCCTTGGAAATGAAGAATTTATGCGAAGGAGGATAAAAACATTTATACCTTTTTTGTGTAGGAGAGTAGCCAACAAAGATGTACTTTAGGGCTTGTGGGTCAAGTTTTCCCCTATTGTGAGCATGAATATGATTAAAACTAACACATCTAAACACCCTTGGAGCTAGACTATTTATAATAAAGTTGGGGAAGAAATTATGGAGCATTTCTATTGGTGTTTCGAACTCTAGAGGTCGTGAAGGCAGTCTGTTTATCAAGTGAACTCCAGTTAAAACAACCTCTCCCCAATAATGTTTAGGGACATTCATTTGATATAATAATGCTCTAGTGACTTCAAATAAATGTCTATTCTTATGCTCAGCCACCTTATTTTGTTGATCTATATCAACTCAAGATGAAAATGGATAATGCCTTCACGTTGAAAGAAAGAAGATAAGGTTTAATTAAAGCATTCCTGGGCATTATCACTCTTGACCGCTTTTATGCTCACCCTAAACTGGTTTTTTATCATATGAAAGAAATTGGAAAAAATATTACTAACCTCAAATTTGTTTTTCACAAGAAAGACCCACGTGACCCTTGTGCAATCATTAATAAAGGTAACAAACCATTTAGCTCCTGACACGTTAGGTATCCTTGAAGGCCCCATATATCATAATGAATAAAAGTAAAAGGAAATTCATATTTATTATTGCGCAAAGGAAAGGAAGTATGACAGTGTTTGGTAAACTCACACACATCACAATGGACACTGTTAGGATCATTGTTTTCAAACAAATTAGGAAAACATGGCTCTCAATAAACAAAAAGAAGGATGGCCTAAATGATAATGGTGAAGCCAAATAGTGTTAAGAGTATCTCTGGTCATGAAAGTCAAGGAGGGATGTGAGGTTTTGTCTCCACTATTAGATTCTAGAATGTAGAGTCCATCCTTTTCCTTAGTATGCCCAATCATCTTCCCCGCTTCTCGATCCTGAAATACACAATAATTAGAATCAAAGATGGCAAAGCAATTCAAGTCTCTGGTATCTTTTAATGGACAAAAGATTGGCAAAAAGTTTGGGAACATATAGTACTCTTTTTAAAAGAAGATTATGGGACAAAGGAATGGTTCCTTGACCTACAACAGTAGTAAGAGTGTTGACCCCCAAATTTTTTTTTTATTATTAAGCATGATTTAAATAATTTTTTAGGTTTTAATAGATTAATCATTTTGGAATTATTTAATTATGTCAAATTTAGTAGGATTTATTGCATGGGTTAATGGAATTAAAGTGTTAAGGTTATAAGAATGGTCAAGGGTATTTTTGGAAAGAAACTTAAGCATAAAACACATGAGGCTTATAAGGAAGGGCAAAATGGACTTTACACACTCATTAAGGGTAGAAATGGAAGAAGAAATGTTGTCTTATTCTTTTAAGAAGGGAAAAACGTGATTTGAGGGAGAGAAAGAAGAGAAATACGAAAACAAAGAGAGGAGAAGAGAGTTTCAGTGGAGAAGAGAGAAAATAAGAGAAAATAAGCTAGGTTTCTATTTTTCTTAGCCTTTAAGAGAGATTTTAATGTGGTTCAGGAAGGTAGAGGAAGAGAAGAGGTTTCATTAGAGCTAAGAAACTCTTCATTTGGTTAAGAATCAAGGTAAGATTATTTTGAATCTTTAGGATTTTTGAAAGGGTTTTAGTTCATGGAATTTAGAAAATGCATGGATTTAAGTGTTCTAGAATCAATTTTAGTGATTTTACATTATGGGATTTTCAATTGGATTCCTATTGCATATGGTTTTTCCATTGATGAAGGAAATTAGGAAAGGAAAGAGGAGCAAGAGGAGAGGCATTTTGAGCAAGTCTTTAAGCAAGGAATTCAAAGTGGGTATATGTTTATAATTGAGTAATGAGCCATGACTATCTTTTCAAATTTAAGAGCATTAAATGATTTTAATTTTTTAGAACGTTGCATTATTACTCTTTGAATGATTTGAGAAAGTGCTACATGTTTTGTATATGTATTGTGTTATTGATTTATGAAATGAAAAAAATATGAAAATGATTTTGAAAGGATATCAAGTTTATGAAATCATGTTTTGAAAATGTGCCATTTTGGGCAACAAGTTTACAAGATGTGAAATGCATGATTATGTGGGCTTGTGATGGTCCCTAAGTATGTCAAGTACACTTTGAAAAAAGGCTTCTCCTACCTGCCCGCTAGTGCATGGAGCTCCTTTATGGACTCCAATAAGTTCACGGCTACGTAAGACCACTATGTGGAATTGCGATAGTACGTTCTGTTCACGACTACACAGGACGATTATATAGAAATGTGTAGTACATTCTGTTTTTAGATCCACCCAAACCATTTTAATGTGCTTATGTGCTCATGATATGATGATAAGATTGATGCATACACGATTTATCTTATTGTGAATTTGGTTGAAAACTTAAGAACTATATGTTTTATGAACTCAATGAAAATGTTATATGAGAAATGAATGTTCTCAAAGGTTTTGCTTATTTTTCTGTTATAAATTGTTGCCCACGAGCTTTTAAGCTCACCCCCTTTTTGTCCCATCTTCAGGTGAAGAAAATGAGATCGAGTAACCAAGAGTCGAGGCATCATTCTACGTTTGCAATGTTTTTATAAATTAAGTTACATTTTGTAAAAGCAAGACTTTAAATGTATTTCTAGAATTATTGTGTTCGGTATCTTTAGTATTTTGGATTTTGATACCGATGATGTAATGTGGCTTGGAATGCCATTAAAGCTTTGTAAACTCCTATTTTTATTGTTAATGAAATATAAATTGTGTATGGATGATGTTGAGTTGGAATTAGGTATATTTGAAGAAGTTATCAACTTGAGATGATGATTTTTGAAC
>JANSVA010018808.1:0-15139 GCA_025504915.1 Erythroxylum reticulatum | reverse complement strand
TGTTGCTCTTGGCTTCCAAGCTTGGCCAATTTAATTCTTCTTTGTTCATTATTTTTCTTATCTTCTCCTTGACTTTTATTTTTTTATTTTCTCCATAAAGACAACTAAAAATAAATCTTCAGAAAATGACCTAAATGCAATGCTTCCGACTTACTTTAATTTATTTGCTTCCAAATTGTACCTAAAATAATATATAAGTTAAAGTGAGTATCTTAAGCATTTTTGTATCAATAAATACTAAGTGCAAATGATTAAAAATATCAACAATTAAACACATATTACCAAACTAACTTAACCAAGTAAGATCAATCATAGTTCAAGCAACAGTTAGCTTTGAAGGATTGTGCGGTATTGATGGGCTTGGATAGGGAGAGTTGGACTTGCTTATGATGTCTTCGGTAGGAATAGGGATGAAATTGTGCTCAAATGATGGAGCATAGAAGAACAGATTAGACCATAGGTGCGTATTGGTTAGACCATACACACATTGGCTTATAACTTGGCTAACCTTCACCTTTAGATGAAGATCATGGGTGATGTGTGAAAGTTAGTGGGATGAATCGTCAAAGAAGTGGGAGGACATAGCAAAGAACATGGATGAGGTGTCTTGTAAGAATTTTACATATGTTCTTTTTACTTAGAAATGGGATAGTGGTAAGTTATATAAACCACCCATTAAAGTAGTGCCTAAAGTGGTTGGGGATGTCAACCACCAACTAAGTTAGTGACTTAGTGACCTTGAGACCACTTTCTTATATTCTTGCTCAATAAGTCTCCAAAAGCCTATAAATAGCTCATTTGGGCAAAGGCTTCATTCATTAGAGAGAGTTGGAGATTTTGTATCCTTTATATCAATTATGAGTAATGTAAAGGTTGACAATTTTATTGTAAACCTTTGTGCATATTTCTATTCTTATTATTGCCCATTTTATTGCATTATTTTAGTGAAAATCGTGAGCTTACTTTGCCTTTATATGAAACACTTTAAACAAAAGAGATTTGGTAAGGTTGAGTTGAAATAATTAGTGTTAGAGTTGTGTTAGTGATTCAATGGCAGGTGACAGTAATCTAAATAAGCGTGTTATAAGGATGGATGTGCTCATCGTTCCTTTACCTATGGCTGAAGAAAAATTCCCTTTTTATCCATGACGTTTTTATGCTTTAGAGAGGTAAATCTAAGCACTGCTAGATCAAGTTTCTGAATTGATTAAAGCATGAGAGGATACCATTTTCAAGATGATCATCCTTAAACATGCTATTACAATGTAAGATGTGAGACATGTTGAAAGAATCACGCTAAAGGTTTGTGAACCAAAAGTTTTTGAAGGAATTCAGAATGCTAAAGAACTTGAGAACTTCTTCTAAGATATGGACTAGTATTTTAAAGTTACTAAGTTTTCAAATATGGAAAAGGTTGATGTCTCGATAATATATCTCGATGCAGCTATAAAGGTGTCAAATATGGAAAAGGTGGATGTCTTGGAAATATATCTTGATGGAGATGCAAAATTATGGTGGAGAATTTAAAACTATATAAAAATCAGTGATAACTAACCTCCTTTGATACATAAGAGAGGATAAAAAAGGAGATAAAGAATCAATTCATTCCTAACAACATTGCTTAACCTGCAAGGGACACTTTGAAGTTGTTGAAGCATGATGGGTAGATAAGAGATTATGTAAAGAAATTAAGTTCCTTAATTCTTGATATTGAGAATATGTCAGATAAGGACAAGCTATTCAACTTTATTTTAGGTTTACAACTTTAGGCATAAATGGAGTTATGAAGGCAACATGTCAATGACGTTGTGGGTGCTATTGTGGTTGTGGAAACTTTAGTAGATTTCAGAGTGCCAAAGGAAACCAAGGCCTCTTCCTCTTCTCAACAATTGAAAGGCACTTACTAAAAGGAGTATGAAGTAAAGAAGAAGAAAGACAAAGGTGAGAGAAACGAGAATCATCACAAAGGAAAATCCAAGAAAACTGGGTAAACCTAAACAAGGTGAGAAGTCTTCCAAGAAAATTCATGATTGTTTATTATGTAGTTGCCTTCATTACACCTGTGATTGCCTATCAAAGGAGAATTTGAATGACTTAATAGCAAATGTGGATGGTGAAAGCAATCACTCGAAAGTAGTGCTTAATCCTATCTGTGTACTCAATAAGGTCAGTATGGAAGTAAGTCCCTTTGAACGCCTTATATACAAAAATATATAAGTCCAAGGGAAGAAGCTTATAGCAATAATGGATACAGGTGCCACTCATAGAAAGAGCTCATAGCAATAATGGATACAGGTGCCACTCATTCCTTTGTTACAGAAAGGATGGTGCGAAAGTTGGGGTTGAAGCTTATATAAAGATGAAAACTCCTATGGCTAAAGCACAAGTAGTGGTAGGAGCTACATACAATGTTCCTTTGAGTACAGGAAGTTAGCATAGGAAGTGTAATATGATGGTGATACCTCTTGAAGGTTTTAAATTGATTTTAGGCTTTGACTTTCTCAACATAGCAAACGTAGTGTTATAACCACATCTTGGAGTTATTATACTTATGAATGATCAAAATTCATGTTAAATAAATTATTACAGGTCTAGCAATGGAACAACAAACAAAACAAAAATTATAACTCATAATTATAGTATGATTATTGGAAAAAGGACTTAAGAAAGGCATGGAGACTTACCTTGCAACTTTGTGGGAAATTACTAAAGACCATATGGTAGAAGTCCCGGATACGGCTGGTAAAATTATTGAGGGAATTCAAGGCTGTGATACCTAAGGAGTTACCAAAAACTCTACCTCCTTCTAAAGAAGTTGATTGTAAGATTGAATTAGTGCCAGGTGCAATTTTGATCAGGTGTTTGGTTATGTGTAATTTTTAATTTTTAATGTTTAATAATTCACAAGTGCATGGTTTGTTAGCGTAGTACCAAAGGTGTCGATATTGGAGTTATGTAAATATAATGCCCTGGAAAGCAAGTGTATTTACTTATAACTTAATTTTCTTCTAGTTACGTTTGTAATGAAAATATTTTTTATTAATGAAACAAAAGAGTTTGGTATTATTTATATGAGCATTATATATCTAGTCATAAGGTACCAAGATTCTTTTGTAAGTAATATGCATATACATAGAGATGTATGGGAAACATATATATTATTAGAATCTAAAATAATTGATTCACAGTTGAATAATCAAGTTGGTCGTTTAATTATGGTTTAGACTATAGTTTTGCGATTTATGTCCGAGTAAATAAAAGAGTTTACTTCAAGAGAATGATGAGTTTCATATTGTTGGACCCCATATTCGGAGCGCAACAATCCAAAACATCATAAGACGTGAGAGTATTTCCCTATAGGGTTATTTCAATGAAATCTCCTTAGCCATCATCGGTTCATCCAATTCTCATAACATCTCAAACCACAAGGGGCAAGCCGACCCCATTCAGAAGCTCGAATCACCATTTGAATTCTTCAGAATAACTATAGTTCCATGTCTCTAGTTTATTTTGAAATAATAATCATCTCATTCAGAGCTTTACAGATCAAGATATGATTAAAATACCAAAGTATGTTCAGTAAAACAACCAATTTATGCTCTTCCAATCGATTTCCCTCACTTTCTCTCCATCAATCTATTTCAAATTAACAGCAATGGACACCAATTTTTATGGAGAGATAGAAAAATGTGTTAGGAATCTATTGGTTTAAGAATAACTTCATTTAGAGGTCAGATGACAAAGTTATGGCCCAAAGATTCAAACATGATTATGTCCTTAATCATATTGTATCTATCTTGGGACAATTGACATAACTTTCACTAGAGATATTAGATTAAGGTTATTTTAGGACTGTTTCAAAGAATACTTCGAGATCTACAACTTTTGTGAAGACCTTGAGGAGAGAATTTTCCATCTAGAGGGTTAAAATTGTGAATTCCCAAAAGTGTACAGTGTACACCTCTACCTAACTAATATACACAGGGTCTGGAGCATTTTCCAGACTCGTGAAGGTCCGTTTAACGGACATGGACTGGTCTGGGGGCATTTTTAGACTTGAGATGGTCCATTTAATGGACCTAAAGTCCATCTAATGAACATTGGTGATATAAAACTCCTTCCAAAGCATCTCCAAAGGTTCCAACATCCATTCTAACATTACTTTCACTCATAATCTTCCCAAATTCACTTCTTTTAATGCAATATCACTCCTTAAACATTCCATTACCAAATTGATTGCATTAAACTACTAAATATCAACTCAAATGATTCATCACATACAAAAAATTCTCATAATTACTATAGTTATTCTGTATATACTTCTTATGCAGCATCACCACTTATAATGATCATATCTCTTAACTCTGATATCCAAAAATTTCATACTTTATATCATTGGAAAGCTAGAAACTTAATCTACAACTTTTAAGAAGAAACTTTGCCTAATTCAGCGTAAATTAATACAATTTTCCCCTTAAAGTCAGAATTTAATTCTTACACCTATGAAAGGATTGAAAATTGCAATATATCAACTTTGAGAATCACAAGCAAAACATAATCATATGTCTTTACCATCATGAAAAAAGAACTTCTTCAATACTCAATATCATTTCTATAATAAAATAGTGTTTGAATGTATCTTTAGTTACATATCCACAATACATCATTAGCTTAATACAAAATATATAGGGATGCTCATGATCGATATGTTGCTAAAGCTACTCAAAAGTTATCGAACTATCTTAGTACGAAAATGCTAACTATCTCGGAGTTTTTCCAATTGCATTGCAAGGATCGCTAACCTTCTCGTTCTGCACCTAAGGAGTGAAAATGATGGGGTGAGCTGTGAAGCTTAGTGGCTTATATATTTATAGCCATCAGTAATGAGCTACACATTCAAGCATATGTACATATATATCTAGCAATTCAGTACTCAATAATTCAAACTCACAATTCATAGTTAACAAGATATCAACACCTAGAACATATCATGTAATTATCCTTCAAAACATAATACTCAATTATGCATCATACTTAACAAATCAATGATGAAATGCACAATAAATGGCTTAAGAGTTCCGTGAAACGAAATGGAAAAACTGAAGTTTACACTGGGAACAAAACGAGTTTGATTATCATGATCTCGTGTGCCTTAAGTGGGCAGCTGGGAGAAGGCTATAGGTCAACGTGCACGTGACTAAAGAAACGGTTCCTCTCTTATCTAATCACAAGCAAATTTATGCTCAATTCAATCAATCACAATTTCATATTCTCATGTTTCGTTTGCTTTTTCTTCTTCTCATTTATACAAATTGCCATGACACATTCTAAGGCATAACATGGTCATAAGCACAATTTAATTAGATCAAAATGTAGTAAATCTTTCAATGCATGACATAAAACACATCATAAATCATTTCCCACATCACAAAAATTCACAATTTAGTAATTTAATACACAATATACAAGCACGACAATTTATACATATTACACAACAAGTATAGATGTATTACCCACCTAATTTGCTCAAAAATCCAAACTCAAGGTTGTCTTTCCTCTTGCTCTTGGATAGGGTTTTCTTGGTTTCCTAACACAAACAAATTTTCTCAATCAATCCACATTCATATGCAAATTCATAAAACTTCACAAATCAATGTGCTAAAATTGAACGCAAACCTAACCTACCCATAGTCCGTCTAAGCTAGAAAAACCAAAACCCTAGCATAGAAATCCAAAAATCAAGATGGTTTCATCTTTCTCTTCTTTCTTCCTTCATTCCCAACACAAACCCTAGTCTCTATTTAATCCCTTTTTGAACCTAGCAAGAAGAAATATGAAGACATACCTCTAACAAGTTGATTTCCTCTTCTTTTTCTTCTTCTTTCTTCTTCGTTCCAAGCTTCCCAAAATTTTCCTTCTTCTCTTCTCTTCTCTTCTTTACGTTTTTCTTCCTCTCTCTTTGGCTTCTCACGATACTTCTCTTTTCTTCTTCTAAATTCAAGACTACATTCCATTCTAATCTTCCAACAATACCCCTCTTCTTTGTTGTCCTTCCAATTTTACCCTTCTTTAATTAATCTAAAGACTACTTACCTTGGGCCATTAATCTAATATCTTAACTATACTCTAATTTAATTCTAACACTTCATTCTAATTTTCACTTTCTACTTATGCTCACTAAAATAATGACTGAATTATGAAAATAATCAAACAAATCATAAATAAATAATTAAACAAATAAATTGATAATAATTGAAAAAATTTCGGGGTCCAACACATATCATGATTTTAGTTGACTGTCGATAATGGTGCTATTAAATGAATTTGGAATCAAGTGTGTTTTCAAGAATAAAGTGGGTCGTTACGTTAATCTTAAAGCATACAACTTAAGCATTCATTTACTATGGACCACAATCTTGATGAGTGATGAACTCATATGTGTTTCATTATAATTTTTGATATGATCATAATGGATTGTTACAAAGTATCAATCAAGGGTCTGCATGTTGGAATTATTAATTGAAACACGTATCAGGGAACATTTACTCAAATAAAGAGTTTATAGTGATATCATCACTTCTAGATGTTTTACAAAAATTGGTGATTAAATTGACACCAATTGTTTGATAGACTAGCTACCCATCAAGTCTTAACACCAAGGTGAGATCTTACGTGTTAATTACCATGTAGAGTGAAACAGGAAATCTAGAAGGAAAAACCAACATAAGGGTAAAACGGTAATTTTACCCTTTATTATGTAGATGGCTTTAATATGGTTCATATTAGAGTTTGTAATTGGACATCTTATTTAAAATATGTGTTCTCATAATATTTAGTAATTCAAGAGTTCAATTAATTGTCTTTAGTGGAATGACATTTAGTTAATAAGCTGGAATTAATTCTAATGAGATTAAATTAATTTCGGTCTTATTAGAGCTTGAATTATATAAGTCCAATTAGATTCCCTATTTGACTTCTAGGAAGGTTATCAAGCAAAGTAAGAAATACAAATAGAGGCTTTAAAGCCTATAATTGAATGTTGGGCTAACTTTAATTAATTGTTAATTAAAAGCCCATTTAAACATTTAGAAATGGGTTAGACTTTGGTTTAATTTGATTAATTAGATTAATTAAATTAAAACAAAGTTATTAAAGATAAAAGGAGGTGGATTTTTGGTTTTAATGGACTAAATGTGCAACTGCATATTTAGCTTTAGTTTGCTATATTTAAGATAATTTTTAACATGCTTTATCATCATTAAATGGAGTAATGATCTTATCATTAAATGGTTTAATGGTGGTCTTTTCATGATAGCATGTAACCTATTAGCATTCATTAGATTAAAGAAGAAAGAGGCGCAATTGATGAATCATGTTCCTTCTTTCATCACTGAAACTGAAAATGAGATGTGTTTTTTAGGTTATTCGTCTTTTTCACATAACCATCTTAAAAAAAAAGAGAAGAGTCTCATTTATGAGCTTCTTTATGATTGATTAAGGAAGGAGGTGATGCATTAGATGCATTTGATTTCTTCCTTGGAGGTTTAATCGAAATTATGAGAGGGAATACAGGTGTTGAATTTTTATCTCTTTCTCTCTTATCTTGCATATGTTGGCCAAAATTTGCATGAGAGGTGTCTCATCATTGGCTTCTTTTTATAAGGAAAAATCTCTTCAAATGTTTCTTATCCTTTCCCACTAAAGGATCTTATTAACCAAGTTATCCAAGAAGAATAAGTGGTTGATCGGATTGGTCGAGGATACAATAACGAGAAAACGATACATTACCTTAAAGTGAATACGCTGCTGAGGATAAGATAGCATAGCGAGGAGTTGGTAAAATTTCTATTTTGTTATTGTATAAATTATTTTCCTTATATCGTATCATATATGGCTTGATATGTTGTTTTGGTTATATTGCTTCTGCTACAATTATGATTTCTAAAATGTTTTGGAATCTACTGTTTCATCCAAATATAGCATGCTTATGTTTCCTATCCAACAATTGGTATCAGAGTCAGTTTTCTTATGCATGATTTCAGTTCCTATATATGATGTATGGGTTGACAATCATTTTTGTATGTTGCATATTTTTATGTGATAGAAATATATATGATGTATGTTTTGCGCTTTTGGTTGTCCATAGATTTTAAAGTTACCTTGTAAGTTTTCTTCATTTTATTTGTAGTAAGGAGGGTGGCCTATCATCATCATGTTTCCTCCTTGGTTTCATTTTTATTTTTTCTTTGATTATGTAATGTACATAATCATGTAATGATGAAGATGAAGAAGCCATGGATGAAGAAATGAAGAGGTAAGATTTCAATTTTTCTTATTATGTATTGGCTAAATTTCGATTTTTAGAAAACAAAAGTGCTGGAATATTGTTTTAATAAATTTTCAGTTGTATGAACATTTTTTAACAAAGTTTTGGTTTTTACAAGTGCTAGATCTTTTTAGTTTATATGCATAAGTTTCGTTTTTGTAAAAAACAAGTGCAAATTTTTGTTTTCTTATGGACAACAATTCGGTTTTATGAAAATCAAAATTTTGTTGGAAAAGAAAAGTCATTACACACTTTTTACCGAATGGGCCGGGTCATGTGAGCGAAGAGTTCAAAGTGGAAGATCTAAGTCCAAGAAGAAATTGTTTGGCCTAAAAGCCTTGTAATTCTTTTTATGTTTCTAAGATGGACAATCAAAAGTGGCTTATTTGTTCATGAGATAAATGGATAAGTGAATGCAAATAATATGTGATATTATGTAATTGCATGTCATTTAGAAAATTGCCAACCCTAGGCTTTGCCATGCATTCATTATATCTGAGATATATAATGAAACAGTATTGGATGGATAATAAATTGCATCTAGACAAGATGATAGTTATTAAAACTTAAAGCCTAAAAATATTGAGTGGGAGAGGATGCTTATGTGAGAGTCCACAGTCTCTATATGATGGCCCATTTGCATATTGTAAAGTGTTACTCCCCACTAGAGGGCATGAATCCTAGATCTTGCATGGTTTGGGTCTCCTTAAGGATAAGTCCATTTATTGGTAGCAAATGTGACCTCACATTAAGGCATGGTTTGTAAGTATTTTTAGTTGATGAATCAAATGGTTACACACTCAACATAATTTATCAAAATCTGCCCACCATAGCTTTGTTGATAAATGTATGGACAAAATTATGACGCTTTTTTAAAAGTTAGGCATGAAGATGCTTGGTAGCTTTTTTAGTGGGGGGTCCCAGTTTTTCTTTTAATGGATAAGATGGCCCCCTATCACTTAGTAGGTTATAGATAAGAAAAATAACCATCGTATAAAGTTTTAATTTTTTTAAAGTTTTGTTAAATCTATCATCATACATACATGCATCATGATTTTATACAAAGTTCCAATATTGTTGACTAATATGCTCATTCTTTAATAATTTATTTTCAGACATAATCACCACAAAATAAATCCACTCACTTTGCTTTTGACAAATAACAATTTCGAAAGTGGAGAGAATTTTAATGAATGGAGACGTAACCTTGACATTTTTCTTTAATATGAACAAATTTTATGGTTATTAACTGAAAATGAGCCTGCACCTTTGGGTGGAGATTCAACTCCTAAGCTAGTCCAATAACATGAGCGATGGCAAAATGCTGATAAGACTATTAAGTATTATATTCTAGCTTCTGTCAGCGATATGTTACAAAAGAAAATTCCTTATATGAAAACTACCAATGTAATGGTCCATCACCTACATGAGGTGTTTGGTGTGAGGACTAGGTCTGTAAGGGTGAAAGCTATCCAAACCTTTCACAATCTCAGATAAAAACTTGGTGAACCGGTACGGGATCATATGCTTAAGGTAATCTCTGAGGTCATTAAGGCTGAGATGCTTGGGGCGAACATGGATATAGATACGTAGATGATTATGATCATCAATAGCTTAAACTCTTCTTTTGAACAATTTAAGTTGGAATATGAACTCAACAGTAAGGATTACACCTTGAGTGAGTTGATCAATACTCTTCAGAGTACTGAGGAGATATTGAATATCAAGGCTTATGGGCTAGAAGATAATGTAGCATCTTCTTCTAAGCCCAAGTGTAAGGGTAAGCAAAGGAAGAAGGGTCTAATGAAAAAGAAGGCCTAAACAGAAGTCAAGGCCCAACCTATGAAAAAGAAAGCCAAAGAGAACACCAAAGGAAAGTGTTTCCACTGTGATGAGATGGGCTATTAGAAAAGAAACTGTCCAGTATATCTTGATTCCTTTAAAAGCAAACAGGGTATGGGTTTCCTAAGTTTATTAGGAAATAGAAAAGAGACAGATTTAATTGATTCTTGGATATTAAATTCAGGAGTCACTGACCATGTTTGCAATTTTTTACAGGGGTTCCAGCAAAGGAAAAGACTACCTAAAGGCCAGTTTTAAGTCAAGATAGTAGATGGATCCTACGTTTCGGCAGAATCAGTGGGAGTTGTTATTTTAGACTTTCCTAATGGTCATATGTTATATTTGGAGGATGTATATTACATCCCAATGATTGTAAGGAACAAGATTTCTAGTTTTTGTTTAATAAAATCTGGTTATTCCTTATATTTTGAAAATATTGTTTCAATATATGAGAATAAGGATTTTA
Source organism: Erythroxylum reticulatum (assembly GCA_025504915.1). NCBI lineage: Eukaryota > Viridiplantae > Streptophyta > Magnoliopsida > Malpighiales > Erythroxylaceae > Erythroxylum > Erythroxylum reticulatum. The sequence continues at coordinate 4,505 of JANSVA010018808.1, read as the reverse complement.
TCTTTAATGTGATAATTAAACAGGGATTGTTCTTTATAGAACCTATTATAGGCTTACTAAACACCACATAATTGATAAAACTAAGACAATCCAATGTCTTTAGCATTAATTCAAAATATCTATGTCATTTAAGAATATATCATATCAATCAGAAAAGACTTGACAAGTTAACAAAGGATGGGATCCTTATAGGCTTGGATAATAATCCATTACCCACCTGTGAATCTTGTATTGAAGGAAAAATTACCAAGGCCTCATTTCCTTCTAAAGAAAATAGATTTGAATCTACATTGGACCTGATACGTACTGATGTGTGTGGGCCCATAAACTTACAAGCTAGAGGAGGTTATAAATACTTCATAACCTTTATAGATGATTACTCTAGGCATGGATATTTTTATTTGATGCATGAAAAGAGTGAGTCCTTTAAAAAGTTCAAAGAATTCAAAGCTGAAGCTGAGAAGCAGCTAGGTAAGTCATTAAAACAACTTCGATCAGATTGAGTTGGTGAGTACTTATTTGGAGAGTTCCGATAATATTTAATTGACAATATAATTGTTTCTAACTTGTCAGCTCCTCAAACACCTTAACAGAATGGTGTAGCAGAGAGGAGAAATAGGACACTATTGGAAATGGTCAAGATCAATGATGTCCTACGCTAGCCTTCCAGAATCGTTATGGGGATATGCCATACAAACGATAACTTATCTTCTTAACTTTGCTCCATATAAATCGGTGCCTAAAACACCTAGGGAATTATGGATTGGTTGAGTGCCTTCATTGTAACATTTAAAGACTTAAGGCTAACCAGCCTATATTTTAATGCCTGAATCCATAAAGATGGAACCAAGGTCAGAAGTATGTTTATTTGTAAGATATCCTATCGGTATTTGATGGTACTATTTTTATAGTCCTCAGGACAGGAAGGTATTTGTGTCAACAAATGCAACCTTCCTAGAGGAAGAGTTTGTGAGAAATAACAAAGGAAGAAGTGAAGTTGTACTCAAAGAGTTAGATATTTCATCTAAACTAAGAATTGAGTTGGTTATAGCATAATAAGATGTCGAAATGGATTTAAGAGTTGAATCGGAAGAGCAACCTAAACATCAAGTAATGCCTAGACGTATTAGGAGGGTTGTGAGACAACCAGACAAGTATTTAGGTCTAGGAGAAGATATTATAACCATCTCATACTAAGAAGAAATGAATCCCATTACTTATACACAAACTATTAATGATTTTGATGCAGAAAAATGGCTCATGGTGATAGAATCGAAAATAGATTCCATGTACGCCAATGAAGTCTGGATCCTTATAGATCTACCACCAAATGTAAAAGCCATAGGGTGTAAATGGATCTACAAAAAGAAAAGAGGATCAGATGGAAAGGTAGAGACCTTTAAAGCTAGATTGGTAGCTAAAGGCTATACTCAAAAGGAGGGTATAGACTATAAGGAGGCATTTTCTTTAGTTGCCATGCTTAAGTCCATCAGAATTTTTTTAGCCATAACAACCTATTTTGATTATGAAATATGACAAATGGATGTCAAGACCGCATTTCCTAATGAGAATCTTGAAGAGACCATTTATATGGCCCAACAGAAGGATTCATTGAGCTAGGAAATGAGTATAAGGTATACAAATTGCAGAGGTCCATTTATGGTCTTAAGCAAGCATCTAGGTTTTGGAATATTAAGTTTGATAAGTCTATCAAAACTTATTGATTCATATAAAACGAAGATGAGCCTTATGTCTATAAAAGGATACAAGAGGGTAAGGTTACTTTCCTAATCCTGCATATTGATGACATTATACTCATTGGGAATGATGTAGGAATGTTCTCTACGGTTAAGGGATGGCTGAACGAATAGTTGTCAATGAAGGATTTAGGAGAGGTTACTTATGTTCTAAGGATAAAACTTATAAGGGATCGTAAGACCAAACTAATAGCCTTGTCTTAAATAACCTACATTGAGGACATGCTCAATAAGTTTACCATGCAAGATTCCAAAAGGAGTTTCACACCTACTAAACATGGAATCAAAATTTCAAAAGAGCAAGCACCTAAGACCCAAGAGGAGGTTAAATGCATGCATAACATTCCATATGCTTTGACAGTTGGAAGTTTAATGTATGCTATGCTTTGTACTAGACTGAATATTTGTTACGCAGTGGGACTAGTGAGTAGATTTCAGTCCAATCTAGGAATGGAGCATTGGCCTATGGTGAAGTGTATACTAAAGTATCTTCATAGGACGAAGAACTTAATGCTTGTTTACTCTAGAAGTAACCTTATTTTGACAAGATGTACAGATTCTGATTTCCCATTAGATGTTGATTCAAGGAAATTAACTTTTAGTTCTATATTTGTTTTAAGAGGTGGAGCCATAATCTGGAGGAGTATCAAGCAATCTTGTGTTGCTTCAACTATGGAGGCCGAGTATGTTGCTGCTTGTGAAGTAGAAAAAGAAGCAGTCTAGCTTCATAAGTTCCAAAATGATTTGGAGGTGGTTCTTGAGGCAGAAAAACCTATTACACTTTATTGTGATAGTAGTGGGGTAGTTGCTAATTCTAAAGAACCTCGAAACCGTAAAAGTGCCAAATACATTGAAAGAAAGTATCATCTTATAAGGGAGATAATACAACGTGGAGAGGAGAATGTGGTAAAGATTCCCATAGACTAAAACCTTGCTGATCCATCTACGAAGACGTTGTCTCAAAAGAGTTTTGAGGGTCACATAACAGGGATGGGAATGAGAGATATGTTAAACTTGCTTTAGGGAAAGTGAGAGATTATTGGAGTTATGTAAATATAGTGCCCTAGAATCAACCAAAAGAAATTACCAATTGAGAGAACTGGAATTTTACCTATCTTAATGCTAACCTAACTAATTATGAATTATCGGATTGTTTGTTCTAGACTATCCTAGGGTTAATCACTCTCTCTCGAGTTATAACCATTAACCTTAAATCATAAACCCTAATCATACTATGGAGGTTGCAATATCTTAATTCACAACCTATCCAAAACCCTAATTAGTTCTGAAGTTCTCTAATAAACTATCAAAAACCTATGGAAGATCTCTCTTTGCGTAATTTCTAGATCTGATTCAATTATTGTTCTATTAAATAACCTAACTCTCGTTAGTCCAATTTAATCATTTTTCATTTGATTCACCCTCTCAATTTATTATCAAATTATGCAATCGTAGAATTAAACCACAACAAATCCAATAATCACATCAATAATTAGATTTTCATTAATTCAAGAATAAAATTACGAAGGTAAGTTTAGAACATCGTCAACATTCTATATTTTATCATCAACTATTCAATCTAATTCAATACAACTATAAAACTAAAAATAAATAGGAAATACAATCTAAATGGAGGATGGAAGGAAGATACGTTAGGAAACCTCCTAATTTGGGAAGTACGTCGAGTCAGCTTCTTCTCCTCTTCTCTCTTCCATCTTCTCTTCCTTTATCTCTTGATGATTTCTCTCTAGTGTTTCTCAAGATGGCTGATGCAAAAGCTCTTTCTCTACTTTTGTCTTGTACTTTAAATATCCTCTTATGTTCTGAGTAACCCTAGGGTTTTTCTGAGGTTTGAAAGGTTCAAAAAATCCCTTGAAACTTAATGTTCTTGAGTGTCTACAAGTCTACCAAACGCAGGCCATAATCGTGGCCCTGTAGGCCATAATTGTGCTATGCAGGCCACGATTGTGGGCCGTTCTTTGTGTTTTTATCATCATCGTGGCATTCAAGCCACAATTGTGGGCCAACTCTAGTGCTTCTGTCACAATTGTGGCCTAATATGCCATGATCATGGGCTATTGTTTCAACCCGAATGTCTCTAAATCTTCACCATTCTTTGATGTTGACCTTAAAACACTAGCAAACACATCAAGGTGCCTAAAAAATATAATATTTAAGATCAAAGACTTGTATTAACCCATAAAACACTCTAAACATAAGTAATTAACAAATTAACACAATTATAACCTAAACTCATACTAAACGATTGAATTAGCAGCTAAATACATTCCCAACTATGCCTTAAAACATGATGCAATTTAAACTTATCAACATCCCTTCACTTAAACATTTACTTGTCCTTAAGCAAACAAAACCATAAACACATAAAATCACACAACATACAATGAAATAATGAGACAATGACTTCATCTTTATCAAATAAATTTAACTTTAAACATAATCATTCAAGTTATTCCACATCATTAACATGAAAAATTCACATCTAAGAGCTCTAAACTAAACATACATATTAATCAAGACCCAAATTTCAAATTATTCACCCTTTTCAATTGTACACACATTAATAATTATTTGTTCATTCAAACTCTGTAATTACTCCTAAGTACATTTTCATGAAAAGTCAAGCTATTTACAAGTTTGGTAGGTTTTTATTAGAAAACATTTTTATTTACTTTCGTAGGCATAGACCTAGCCTTTTGTACGTAGGCAAATATTGGTGATGAATGT
>JANSVA010018788.1:0-15141 GCA_025504915.1 Erythroxylum reticulatum | reverse complement strand
AAGTATAGAGATACTTAAACTAATGTGTGGGTGATTATTAGAGAATAAGTCACTGAACTGACCTGATTATGAGAATTCCGAATGGAATATTACTTATGTGTCTATGAACTTTCTCATAATGATGGTTCTATAATTGATCCTTAGACTTGAGATTACCAAGGTATCTAGTATGGGAATTACTGTGTTTTGATGCTACTTATGAATTGTCCTAGGATAGTTCAGTCGGTAGTAATTGGATACAGTATGAACCATATGTAGATAGCTGAGTAAGTCAATATAAGGTTCGTTACTTTAAAGTAATTAGAGATACTATTCAGTTGTTCTTGATTAGTAATAATTTATAGAATTCTCTGGCGAGACTGAATTGATATTTGAAAAAGAGTTTTCAAATTTCAATTTTAAATCAATCACTAATTAGTAAGAACGAACATGATTGGATGATAAGAGTAGACACTGTATCCATACTCTGTCCAATTAGAATAATGGATGACAAAAGGATTAAATTATACATTACAGCCATGCATGGATAGGTTAAATCAATCACTTTGACATTCCTAATATTTGGGTAATCATGATATGTTGCCAGACGTCAATCATGATTTATGATCATGAATTATTTAATTGAATAATTAAAGATAAATTAAAAGGAGTTTTAATTTATCTAATTCTAATTGTGAATTAAAATTATAATTTGTAATCATTGCCAATTTATTAGGAACCTAATGGGTCATACATCAAAGAGCTATTTATAAAAGAAAAATCAATTTAATGAAGTTATACTTAATTATAAAGTTTGAGAAACTTTAGGAATCAAATATGAGATATTTGATTTTATTAAAATTAAATTAAAATAATTAGAATTAGAATTAGATTCTAATTATAATTAAAGAGATTTAATTTTAATGAAAGACTTTCTTGATTTTTCTATTTAAAGGGAAGAGCTTTCTATAAGCTAGCACTTTTGTTTTCTTCCTCCGAAAATAGTTTGGGAATTGCTCTGTGGATACCATCAGAGGATGGATAATTAGTTAGCTTGTGATTGATAACACAAAACAAAAAGATTCAAAGTTTTTCTTTCAAAAGTGAACAAGGTATGATATCTAAATTGAATTTTGTTTCATTCAAGTTTAATCAATTATCGGGATACACTCGGAATCTGTAAAAAATTGTTTTCCGCTACACCTGTGATTAGATCACGATTGGATTCCAACATTTATATAGTAGAGTAAGCTCCAAGATTTTTCAAACTCTTCACGATCTCTCTTAACCCTAGCTTTCTTCTCTCACACGTGCATCATCGTTCAAGGGTGGTAGGATTGGGTCTTCTTGTTGAAAATGAAGAAGACAAAAAATTGATAGTAGTAAAGAAGGGTGAGAACAAGGCTTACGTTGATAGGGAAAAAAGAGAGGATCGTAGGTGAAGAAGATGAGAAGAGATATTAACAAGAGATGAAGTAATTAATAAAGTGAAAGACTAATTAAAGAGAAGATCGTCCTTCACTTGGGAGAGTTTCATGGGTTATGGCATGGTGTATGGCCAGTGACATTTGTCACTTCCCACATGTCACTTTCTTATGATCTCTCATTGGTCTTTTATTTAACTAGTCCATTTGTCTCCAATTTTTACTCCAATTGTCTCCCAATTTTTGATGACATATGTCATTAGATCCCAATGTCAATTAAAAAAATTTCCACTACCATTTGACTCTTATTTCTACTGCCATTTATCAATTGTCCTGACATTTGACATTTTTCTTAGTATAAAAATACCCAAAATTTTAGAAATTTCCTAAATTCCACAAAAAAATTTTAGATCAAGAATTATTATCACCAAATCAATTTTCAATACATATAATCGACAATTCTCAATAATTATACCTTGAAAAATGTCAATGAATGCATGTACAATCATTTTAATGTGTGCAATAATTAATATTTATACGTGTGTGTATGCTATATTATGCACAAGCTTAAACTGCAATTTCTATCGATTTCTTAGCTATTTTATGTGATGTCCCACTATCCTAATCAGCTCCTCAAAATAACTTAGGTTACTAGCTATTTCAATCTCTTCAACTGGTAACACGTGCATTGGATAAGATTGGTATCTTCTGAGCATACTCACATGAAATACATTGTGTAACTAAGATATCTCATTCGGTAAAGCTAACTTGTATGCCAATGGTCCTATCCTCTCAATGATCTCATATGGACTAATGTACCTAGGGCTTAGCTTTACCCTTTTTACAGAGCCTCGCAACTCCTCACCAAGGCGATACTCTCAGAACCGCTCTATCTCCTACTCTATATTCCATATCCCTTCTGTATTGATCCATATAACTCTTTTGTCTATCTTAGGCTGCTTTAATATGACTATGGATCAGTTTCATTTTATCTACAGTATCTTGTATTACTTCTGGGCTTTCAACCATTCTCAGACCCTTTTCATCCCAATACAGAGGTGAATGAAATTTTTTGCCATACAAGGCCTCATACTGTGCCATTCCGATACTACTTGATAGTGGTTATTATATTTAAACTCAATTAAAGCTATGTAATAATCCCATGCTCCTTGAAACTCTAATACACATGCCCTGAGCATATCCTCGACAATCTTGATTTTCCTCTCACTCTGTCCATTTGCTTGAGGATGAAATGATGTACTAAAGTTTAACTTTGTACCCATAGTTGACTGTAAGTTCTTCCAAAATCTCGAAGTAAATCTGGGATTCCTGTTTGATACAATGGACACTGGAACTCCATATAGTCTAAATACCTCATTCACATACCTTCGGGCTAACTAGCCTAGTGAGTTATCATTCACATACCTTCGGGCTAACTAGCCTAGTGAGTTACTTTTTATTACAGGTAAGAAATGGGCTGACTTTGTCAATCGGTCCACCACGACCCATATAGCATCATATTGCCTTAGAGTCTTTAGCAATGCAATAAGAAAATCCATCGTAATTGACTCTCATTTCCATTTTGGAATAGGTAATGAATGTACCTTCCCATCTGGGGCCTGATGGTCAGTTATAACCTGCTGGCAAGTTAAACACTTAGCAATATACTCCACTATTTGCTTCTTCATCCCTGGCCACTAGAAATGTTGCTTCAGCAGTTTTAAGATGGATTTAAACATTAAGCAAATTCATTTACTCTTGTACGTTGGTATATACCATCAAGATCATTGCATCTTATTTAGAGAATTCACCAATTAATATCTTATGCTATGGATACTTAAATCTCATTTAATTCTGAAACACTTCCCCTTTTTTCACCTGTCAATCGTAGGGACTATGTTAATATTGTGGCCTTCCTTCTTTTTCCACAAATTCATCACTCATTATAACATCATTAAGAATCTCAATCTATCCATGATTGATCATTATAAGCACTTTCATTTGTTACTATAGTTCCTTTTAGACTTTAAACTATGGGAACTATGACTAACAAATATCCAATAAGTCATAGATTGCTTCCTATATCATCTCCACACATATAATACATATGTGCTCAATATTCTCACTTGTTATGGCGATCCCATTATCAGATATGTACTCACAATAACAATTCAACTTAACCTTTTAAACTTCTATATATCTCTATAATTTATCTCATCTTCCAATTATCCTCTATGACATCTTACATATGTATATTTGCAATCAATTTAAAATTATAAATGTATAATCATCATGAAATTCTGATCTCAATTCCACTAACACATTCTTATGATGGATCATAACTCTTGTCATAGAAGTCAAACAACCATTTCAGCTCTAGGTTCATCCTCATAAGATTATAATAAAATTTTGTTTACATCCAACTTTGCTTATACATTCTCATCATTTCTACCGTATCCCTATTTTCCTTAACCAATCCATGACAATATATTTACATCTATTTCACATTCAAGGATATATCACCATAGTACAATATTGATGTCATATTTAATAATGCATAACCCAATACAAATATGTTGAATCACTATCTATCATATTGAACTATATATTATTTCTCATTTCTATTTATCCACAACTTTCATTTTCTCATATCATGAAAGAATACTATTTTTCTCACTACTTCTCTCATCTCAAACTCTTAACAATTACTCATGTGTGTGACTCATACACATGCAACTCAGGTTAAGGATCAGTTGCTACTGCATGCTAAGACATGTCAGTCAAAAGTGCATGTAACTTGATACATATTTCCTAAAATGTCTATGTAAAATACTAAACCTAGGTGCTTTGATACCATAACATGTTGGACCCCGTTCCCAATGCCCAACTATCCAAAATATCCTAAAACGTGAGTTTATTATCCTATAAGGTTATTTCCATGGAATCTTCCTAGCCAACACAAGTTCATCTTCATTCTTATAAGATCCTAAAAGTTTCCTATTTGATTAATATAGATCAAGATAAAATTAAAGAGCCAAATTATGTTTATAACCAAGTCATGCTCTTCTAACCGATTCCCTCACTTTCTTTCCATAAGTCTTTTCCAAATTAACACCAAAGGCTACCCATTTTTATAAAGAGATAGAAAAATGTGTTAGGAATCTATTGGTTCAAGAATCACTTCATTTGAAGGTCCGATGATGATGTTATGGAAAAAAGAATCAAACGTGATTATGTCCTCAATCATATTACACCTATCTTGGGACAATTGGCATAACTTTCTCTATAGATGTCAGATTAAGGTCATCTTAGGACGGTTTTGAAGAGGACTTCCAGACTATAACTTCCTGAAGACTCTGAAGAGAGATTTTTCCATTTGGAGGGTCAAAACATAGGACGTATGGAAATACTTGGGTAGACCGTTTATTCCTTGGGTCTGATGGCCTTTTCGTTCTTGAAAGACACGGTCAGTGTTAATTTACACAGCCTGACTGTGTACTCGTTTTACTAAAATCTCCCTCTCCAAGACATCTACAATGGATCCTATATCCATTTTAATACCACTTTCACTAATAATCTTTCCAAATTGAACTCTCCTAGTGCGATATCACTTCATTTACTATAGTTGTTCTGTACATATATCTTATGCAGCATCACCAACTTATAAGGATCATATCTCTTAACTCCGATATCTAAAAGTTTCATACTTTATATCAATGGAAAGCTAGAAAGATAATCTACAACTTTCAGAAGACAACATTGTCCAATTCAACCTAGATTAATACAGTTTTTCCCCTAAAGTTTTAACATAAATTTTTCCCTTATGAAAAACTTGAAATTTGCATTGTACAAACTTGGAATGTCATGAGCAAAACCATTCATTAAACTCTCTAATTTCTTCTCATTTGACTTATCAATTACAACTAATTATCATCATTCACAAAAATCCTATCATTATTTTCCATAACATCCCATTTATATATATAATAACAATTTATGTTCAAAATTCATCATCTCAAGTTGATAACTTTTTCAAGTATACCTAATTTCAACTCAACATAATCTATGCACAATTCATGTTTCATTCACATCATAAGATAAGAGTTTACAAAGCTTCAATAGCATTTCATGCCACAATACATCATTTCGTAAAATACCCAAAATATAAAAGATACTTGAATGATAATTGCTCAAAATGCAACTACAACCTTGTTTTACGTACTCCAAAACAAAACAAAAGATACAAAATCGGAGTGATGCCTTGACTCTCTTTCACTCGATCTCTTGCTCATCACTTGAATAGGGAAAGGAGAGTGGGGATGAGCTTAAAAGCTCATGGGTAATAGTTTTATAATTGAGAAATAATCAAAAACCATTGAAATATTTATTTCCATTATAAAATTCACATTGAAATCCATACAACACGTATTTCCCAAATTCACAACTTATCTAGCAATTCATAAACATCATGAATCATGAATTCATTAAACTTGTCACAAATCATAAATATATAAGCACATCAAAAATGGTTTGGGTAGGTCCATAAATAGAACGAACTAATGTATTCCCACATAATGGTCCTGTGTAGTCTTGAACAGAACTAACTATCACAATCATACATTGTGATTTTGCGTATTCATAAACATGAGGGAGTCTATGAAGGAGCTCTATACCACTAGCAGGTAAGCAGGAGAAGCCTTTAGTCGAAGTGTACTTGACATACAGAATGGACCAAACGAAAACCATATAACATGTATTTCATAACTTGTAAACTTGTTGCTCAAAATGGCACATTTTTGAAATCATGATTTTTCATAAACATAAAATCTTCATTCCGCAATTCATCAACAAAATTCATATACCCAATATATGAAGATTTCTCAAAACATTCAAATAGAAATAATGCAACATTTGTAAAATAATTGAAATCATTTAATTCTATTGCTTTTGAAAACATAGTCATGGCTCATTAACTCTATTATAAACATATAACCAACCTTGAAATCATTGCTTATAAACTTGCTCAAAAAGACCTCTCCCCTTACTCCTCTTGCCTTCCTTGATATTCTTTAACAATATCCAAAAATTCCATTCAATAGGAATTCCAATTGAGAACCCCCAAGACACATTCACTAAAATCAATTCTAGAATACTAAAACCCAAACTTTTCTTAAGCTTCATAAACTAAAACTCTTCAAACAATCCAAAGGATTAAAATCAAACTTACCTTGAATCTTTACCAAATAATGAGATTATTAGCACAAATGGAAGCTCTTATCTTCCTCTAATTTTTACCTTCTTAAACAACCTCAAAATCTCTCTTGAAGGCGAAGAAAAATTGAAACCTTAGCTTACTTTTCTTTCTCTCCTTACTTTTCTCTCCAACAACACTCTCTCCCTTTTCCCCCTTAAATCCACATTTTTCTCTTCCTAAAAAGCAAGACAACATTTTTTTCCTATAATACCCTTAATGAATATAAAAGTCCATTTTGCCCCTTCCCTCATGCCTCATATCCTTAAGTGACTTACGTAAAATGCCCTTTAGGCTATACACTCTTAAAAATTTAATTTAACTAACCCACATAATAAAATCCTACTAACGTTGACATGTTAATTTACTCTGAAAAATTAATTCATCAAAACCTCATAATTAATTTTAAATCATGCTTATTCATCAATAAAAAAAACTTTGGGGGCCAACATTATACATCTTGGTAGTATCAAGATGCATAGCATAAGCTACTATATGATCTTCCTCTAGAATTTCTTTTTTCAATTCATCCACATTATGCACACACAAACTTTGCTTTAGCCAAAGTGTCTCATCTCTCATTTCAAACTCAGAATTAGGTTTCATTTTCAATTTCTCAATAAGCTTCACAATATCAGGATCTTTATTATGTACCATTCTGATTCTGTCATGCAACATCGGCCTTAGTATGAGTATGGCTATCAACGCCTCATTCTACTCTATATTTAATTCCATATTTAAAGCTCTCAATTAAATTAAGCTAGATAGCCTAGATAATTGAATTTGAGCTACACTGCTATTCAACTTTCTACTAAATGCATCTACCACAACATTAGCTTTTCTTAGATGATACTCAGACGTACAGTCATATTTTTTCAACAACTTTATCCATCTCCTTTGTATCATATTTAATTCCTTCTGATTCTACAGATATCTCAAGCTCTTATGATCGGTATATATCTAGAATGTCTCCCCATGCAAATATTGTCTCCATATGTTTAGAGAAAAAATAACTATAGCAAGCTCTAAGTCATGTGTAGGATAATTTATCATGAGACCTTGATTGTCTCAATGCATAGGCTATCACCTTGCCATATTACGTCAACACACATCCCAATCCTTGATGTGAAGCATCACTGTATACTACATATCCTCTAATTCCCGATGGAATATTTAACACTGGTGTTGTAGCCAACCGATGCTTCAGTTCCTCAAAGCTTTTCTAACAACCGTCATTCCATCTAAAAGCTACATTCTCCTCAGAAGTTTAGTCAGAGGGGCTGAGATCAATGAGAAACCCTTGACAAACCTCTAGTAATATCTGGCTAATCCTAGGAAACTCTAGATTTTTGATACAATCTTGAGAGCCTCTTACTTTATTACTACCTCTATCTTCTTTGGATCCACTTATATGCCTTGTCCAATTACTATGTGGTCCAAAAGTACTACTTGATTCAAACAAAACTCACATTTACTCAATTTGGCATATAGCTTTTTCTCCCTTATATTTTCTAAGATTACTCTTAATTGCTTAGCATACTCTTCGCTACTCTTTGAATACACTAAGATGTCATCAATAAGCATAATTATGAAACGATCTAGGTAGGGTTGAAACACCTTATTCATCAACTCGATAAATGCAGTTTGGGCATTAGTTAATCCAAATGACATTACTAAGAACTCGAATGCCTATACCTGATCCTGAACGCACTTTTTGGTACATCAGCCTCCGTTATCTTCAACTAATCGTACCTAAATCTCAAGTGCAATTTAATGAATAGTCTAGCTCCCTATAACTGATTATGTAAATCATCAATTCTAGGCAATGGGTACTTGTTCCTTACTATTACTCGATTCAATTACCTATAATTGATGCATAATCTTAGAGTTCCATCTTTCTTCTTCACAAATAAGACTTGATCTCCCCACGGTGATACACAGGGTGTAGTGAAACCCTTTTTCAAAATTCTCCTATAACTAAGCCTTCAATTCCTTTAATTTCATAAGTGCCATCCTATATGGAGGAATAGATATAGGAGCAGCACCTAGAACTCAGTCGATCGCAATCTCTATTTCCTTATTTGGAGGTAATCTAGATAATTATATGAGAAACACAACTAGGAATTCCCTAATAATAAGAATGTCCTGCACATTCTGTTTAATTTGGGTATCGACTATGTGGGCCAGATAAGCCTCAAATCCTCTTTGCAACAACCTCAAAGAACTCATGAATGAGATCAGTCTAGCTAGCACTGCTTGACTAATACCTCGAAATACTACTTGTAATTGATTAGGAGATTCTAATATTACCTTCTTAGTATAAGTAGTGAGCCAATCTATGCCCAGAATACCTTCATCATACCTCGAAATACTATGAGTAGTGAGCCAATCTATGCCCAGAATAATATCTTTCTCCCTTGACTGTAACACAATCAAATCTGCCTCTAATTATGCTTGATCAGTTCGAATCAAACACTTCCTATGAACTTCTCCTATTACTATAGTACTACCTATTGATGTACTCACCTCTAATCCATGTTTCAATAATTCTCTATCATAATGCAATCTAGATGACATATACGGTACAATAAAAGAATGCATAGATCTAAAATTTGGTAATGCAAAAGCTTCATAAGCAAAAATAAGCAACTCACCTGCAATGAAATTTAGAGAATCCTAAGTCTCCTGTCTAGTCATTACGTGCATTTAAGACTAAGACTATGGTCAGTTGTTCCGCACCTCAATCCTAACAGTAGGACTCCCAGAGCTCATTCTGCCTCTATGTTTAGATGCACTAGCTTGGCTCTACTGGACAGTAGTTTAAGTTACTCCTCCTCTTCTCCTTACAGATAATTCTCCAAATACAACAAAACAATCTTTGATTTGATGCTCAGATGAGCTATATCGAAGGTGAACTATAGATAGTTTCCGGCATTAACCATCATGCTTCTTCCCACACTGCTCACAATTTAGCAACTGACCCGATACTGAACCTCTTCCACTACACTCTATAAAGCTACCCCTTTGTATGAACCTCGACTACCTTGATCGAGTCGGTGGTCTAGAAGATCGATTATGATGCTAGAACCACTTTGAGATTCATTAGGCCTTTTTAGTCTAGACTCTAATCTATATTTTGTTTAACTGTCATTTAACAGTTGTTCAATTCGGATCGAGGCAGCCTGTAGTTTCGTAAAACTACCCAGGTTAGAAATGGCTAACCTCATTCGAATTTCCATGTTTAGCCTTTCCTCAAATATCCTGTACTCGTCTCCCTCAGTAGAAAGCAAGGCAGTAGCATATACCATTAATTCGTTGAACTTTATCTCATATTCTACCACCGATAAACTGCCCTACTTTAAATCTATAAATTCCTTCATTTTTCCATCCAAGTAGATATTGGGCATATAATTTTCCTTAAAGACTCTCAGGAAGGCTTCCCACTTAAAGTTATAAGGCTTGGTGGTACTGCTTGGAACAATCTTCCATCATTGGTATGTTGGGCCTTACAGTAAGAAAACTGCATAATCGAACTTATCGTCCTACTCATAGTTCATTTATTGAAACCAAGTTTCTTATATAAATTGGTGACATTTTCATGGTTTTTACTATACTTCTTGGCTCTTATTTTTAGATTTTATGCTTAATTTGACTCTTGAGTACCTTCCTTTACTTTATGTTGTTTGAGAGTAAAATTGCCACAAATTATTATTAATTTCACTAAATTAATTTTCTAAGAACAATTAATACTGCAAACTACCATTTGTTCATTGTAGGAGACTCAAGAAGAAGTAGAGTCAAGGACAGAAGGCTGACGATGATAAGTCAACAAGTCAATAGGTGCAACAAGAAGTTCGCACATGGCGAAAGGATGATATGTTGCCGCGGTGAAGTATGAAGAATTCTAAGCAAAACCTTTCGGGAAAATTTTTCTGCAGTGTGAATTAATTTTATCGCTGTGGCGAAAGAACCAACACTCCAAGAAAAACTTTTGGGAAAAGTTCACCATGGTGAACTCATCCTGTCACTGTGGTGAAACCTTTGAACTGGTGCGACCCGAACCAGTTTCGGAAAAATAGCCCACTATACAACCCGATCCATTAACCTGATTCATAAAACTTACCTATTTTAGGATAAGTGGGAGCAGTAAAAAAGGAGAGCCGACACACTTCAATAAGAAGAGGAAAAAAACACACATCCTTCAACACCTCTACCATCGGATCACCATCTCCACGCAATACACCACCATTTTCTCTCATTTTCCATAGTCGGTAGCTACCATAGGATCTTACGGTTGCTTCTCAATTGTGAGGTTGCTTGGAGCTATTAGTGGCTAGGCTTCTCTTCCCTCTGGAAGATGTAGCGATGGCTTGAGTTCAATGGGCATAAAAAGGGAGTAGCTTGGACTATGTTTGGCTATCATTTATGAACTCCTAGGTATAGGAATTGTCATTTATAGTTGAACATTCTTGATTGGAGTTCAATCAAGTGTTGGATATTCAATGTGTTATTGGGATTTGTTGATGTAGAACTTGGAGCTTAAATATATGAAGTCTCATATATATCTATTTGTCATCTTGTTGATTCTCTTTTATCTGCCTAGTTGTGTTTAATATTGAGTTGATTCTAGATCCCAAAGTGACTTATTTCATTGACTTACCCACTACACACACTAAGGGCATCCGAAAAGGTCTTAAGAAATGGAGTTCATTGTTTAAGACCTTGGACTTAAAGATTTCTTTAAGGTTTACCCATTTGAAACTTAATGATTTCTACTCCTCTGAAAGATCAATTTCGAACTATGATAGCCAAAGTTCATTTTCAAGAGGATATTATCACCTTTTGATTATTGTTTTTATCTTATTGCTTTTCTATTCCCAAAATCCCAAAAAAAAATTTCGTTATATTTTCTTACGTTTCATTTATTTTTGTCCAAATTTCCAAAGATTAAATCCCCTTCTTTACTAATTTGGTTTACATATCATGACATATAGGCTAGCTTGGATCTATTCATTGGGTTCTCATTAAGTGAAACAACCTGAGGTTGCATTTTATATTACAATCCTTTGAATTAAAATTTTTAATTTGACCTCCAAGGTTAATAAAAAGACTTCGAATTAAAATGGCGTCGTTGCCGTGGAACTAAGCAATTGATTCTCTAGATTAGATTTTGTCATTTTTGCTGCTAAGTGAGGTTAGGAACCTTTCTTTGGACTGCATTTTAGATAGTGTAGTTTCATACTTGTCAATAGTATAGGATTTAATTTTCTTTCTTTAGCATAGAATTTTGAAAAAACAATCAAATAGGATTCCGAACTTTTTGCATTTTTCATACTTAGCAATTTTACATCCACACAGTTCTAAACATTTCTTTGATTGCTTCTTGGTTCATACATACATACTTTATTGCATACATACTCTAACACATACTTTTACACACCCATACACTTGCATCCATCGCATCTCACAATTTATTTGACTTTGTGAGCTTGCTAGTAAATTTTGTTGCATCTTCTTTTCATTTGAATTATTCTCGTGCATGCCCCGAAGTGCTAAACTTCTTCCTTTCCAACCTGAAATTGAGAGACGCTTGAGGAAGACTAGAAAGGAGAGGAAAGAAAAATAGAGAAGTAAGGTAGTTGTTGAAGGAGAGTCTAGTCAGCCAAGTAGTGAGAGTGAGTCGATAAAAAGAGTGATAATGGCTGAGAACCCATCTTTCTTGCAAAACCCTAACCTTCAAGTTAACCAACCTAGGAATGGTGATAATGGAGGAAATGGGGAGCATGAGCAAGTTGGGGAAAATAATGGGAATCAAAGAAGGAGGACCATTAGGGAAGCAACTACCTTTGATGTTAATTATGATCCATTTATTGCTGCTTGTCCTAATTTTGATGTTAATTTTAAAGTTAAAGGATTACTCATTAACTCTCTTCCTAAATTTCATGGATTGACAAGAGAGGATCCCTACATGCATTTGCAATCTTTATCCATAATCTGTCAGAGTATGAAGCCAGTGGGAGCCTCACTTGATCAAGTACTATGGAAGGTTTTTCACCTATCACTGGAAGGAAATGCCCGGGATTTTGGAGTTATATAAATATAGTGCCCTAGAAACAAGTTTATTTACATGTAATTTTATCTTCTTCAGTTAAAGTTTTATAATGAAAATATTTATTATTAATAAAACAAAAGAGTTTGGTTTTATTTGTGTGATCATTATATATCTAGTTAAAAGGAACTAAGATCCTTTTGTAAATAATATACATATATATAAAGATGTATGGGAAACATGTATATTATAAGAATCTAAATTAATGGATTCAGAGTTGAATAATCAAGTTAGTCACTTGATTATGGTTTAGACTGTAGTGTTGCAATTTATCTCCATATAAGCAAAGGAGTTTACTTAAAGAGAATGATGAGTTTCATATCATGATAATAGTTAACTATCGATAATGGAACTATTAAATGATTCTGGAATCAAGTATGTTTTCAAGAATAAAGTGGATCGTTACTTTAATCTTAAAACATACAACTTAAGCATTCACTTATTATGGACCACAATCTTAATGAGTGGTGAACTCGCATGTGTTTCATTATAATTCTTGATATGATCGAAATGGATTTTTACAGAGTATTAATCCAGTGACTACATGTTGGAATTATCAATTGAAACATGCATTAGGGCATATTCACTCAAATAAAGAATTTATAGTGCTATCATCACTTCAAGATGTTTTAAGGAGATTTGGTGATTAAACTGACGCCAATAGTTTGATGGACTAGCTGCCCATCAAGTCTTAACACCAAGATGGGATCTTGCGTGTTAATCACCATATAAAGTAAAACGGGAGATCTAGAAGGAAAAACCAATATAAGGGTAAAACGGTAATTTTACCCTTTATTGTGCGGATGGCTATACAGAAGAAAAGAAGAAGAAGAGTTTCCAAAACTCCAAAACAAAGAAAAAAAGAAAAAAGAAAAAAGTAGACAATTTTCTCAAAAGAAAAAAGTAAAAAAAAAAGTGTTAAATTATGTTTATTTTTGTAAATATTTTCTTACTTATAGTTGGAGATTGTTTCATAAGACAAGTAATTGTGGTGTATATACTCATTCTTTTTCATTCTTCCATTCAATCCTTATCATTTAGCCTTCCGTACATTACAACCTTGAAAAGTCCTCTTGATTTTTGAAATTATAGTTCTTGTAGTGGAGAGGTAGAACTCTCATAAACTTATGGTAGAGAATGGATTAATCAGATTTTAGAGTGAAATTATCTCAAAAACAAGTGAGCTGAGAGTAAACACTTTGCCTTGAGTGAAATCTCTTTTGCTCAATCTCTTGGATTAAATTCTTGTCGTGTTTATTTTCTTGGCGCTATTTCAGTTTGCTTTGATTGATTTATGAGAAAGTGATTTTACCAATTTCCTACACTTGTTTTAAGCATGGTCGGAATTTTCTTTTGCATTTGTGTGTCTTTGACTTTTATAAACTTTGTACAGGAGTACAAATGTCTAAGAGTGGGGGAATTTGTTTGAACCCAAGTTTCTTATATAAATTATTGACATTTTCATAGTTTTTACTACACTTCTTGTCTCCTATTTTTATATTTTATGCTTAATTTGACTATTGAGTGCCTCCCTTTACTTTACGTAGTTTGAGAGTAAAATTGTCACAAATTATTATTAATTGCACTAAATTAATTTTCTGAGAATAATTGATACTGCAAACTACCATTTGTTCGTTGTACGAGACTTAAGAAGGAGTAGAGTGAAGGAGGGAAGGTTGCAGATGATAAGTCAACAAGTCAACAGGTGCAACAGGAAGTTCACCGTGGTGAAAGGATGATGTGATGCTGGGGAAAAGTATGAAGAATTCGAAGCAACATTTTTTGGGAAAATTTCATCACGGTGTGAATTAATTTTGTCATTGTGGTGAAAGAGCTAAGACTCTAAGAAAAACTTTCAAGAAATGTTCGCAGCGGCGAACTCATCCTGTCGCTATGGTGAACCTTCGAACTGGTGTGACCTGGACCATTTTCGACAAAATAACCCACTGTACAACCCGATCCATCAACCCGATTCTTGAAACTTACCTATTTTAGGTTAAGTGGGAGCAGTAAAAAAGGAGAGCTTACACACTTTAACAAAAAGAGAAAAAACAAGACACATCCTTCGACACCTCTACCATCAGATCACCATCTCCATACAATACATGACCATTTCCTCTCATTTTTCGCAGTTGGTAGCTACCATAGGATCTTCCAGTTGCTTCTCAGTTGTGAGGATGCTTGGGGCTATGAGTGGCTAGGCATCTGTTCCCTCTTGAAGATGTAGCGATGGCTTAAGTTCAATGGGCTTAAAAAGGGAGTAGCTTAATCTATGTTTGGCTATAATTTATGACCTCCTAAGTTTAGGAATTGTAATTTGTAGTTGAACATTCTTGATTAGAGTTTAATCAAGTGTTGGATATTCAATGTGTTATTGG